>JAREIK010013387.1:0-17091 GCA_029783825.1 Sapria himalayana
TTCTTTACAAGTATACTGATTAAAAATGGTTTCCTTAAGACTGGATAAATTTCTTCCTGGTTTTGATCCATGATTCTGCAAGTGCACAGGTCGAACAAGTAATAAAGTGGATTTTAGTCCAGATATCGATCCCACAGAGATCTCAAGAATTTTCAATCAACTACCCTGACTAATCAAGCTCTATACTATTTGGACAATGATAGACAATTTGAATATGTTTTGAAAGCCTTAAAATAATGAAAATTAAAAAGAATTGAATTAATAACAAATGAATTGAATACTGAAATAATAAAATAATAAATTTAGATTGAACAGTTGTCTGCAAAGAGCCAATTGAAAATAAAACTATTGTGAAACATCAATTCCTTCAGATTTCACTGTAATTTTGCTTCATGAACCACAGATTTAAAACTAGTCCAAGGAATATGAAAGTGCAACTGGATCTCTCCAAACTCCACTATTCATTATCTAACCTTGACTGTTTCTTTCGAAGACAGTGGGTTAGATAACTACCTTTAATCTGGGTCGCCTTGTTCTGGGTATTTTTCTTTTTCAATACTTCATACCCACAACCTGGACTGTAAACCTGAGCTCCTAACCTTTAGTCATTGCACAGATTTACACTATACTGGTTTCTCGTCCTCAAAATTAGAACAGCTTATTCTTTCCTTGATTAGATCCTTGCTAACACGGGATTGAATTCACTATTCGAATCGAGGCGAACTCTCTGCATGTTTAAATTGATAAATCGTTCAACTCATTCTCGTCTCCAAGTGAAAAGAGGATTTATTAATTTAATCACACAGAGCACATTAAATCACCAATAGCAGGTTCGCATACCGTCCACGAATTGCTCATTACTCTCAGGAATGCCTTCCCTGTGTCACTCAGAGGGCCTCCTGGAAATCAGAGCTCGAGACAATCCGTTTATGGGTAGGCGACACTGATATTGGGATCAATTCCACGAAACAAACAAAACCAGCAAGTAGATTTACAAACTGAAGTTCACCATCGATGAATAAAATTCTGCAGGAAAGATAATTTCTGACGATAGAGTCATTTCAATGGAAGCTGGGTTTCTAAATTACTGATTACACCATACATTGGCTTGCTGATCAAGAAACCACTGTAATGAGGAAACTGGTAGTTCGAAATCCAAAATTTGTCTGGAATTCAAAGAACCAGACAGTAATTTGAAGAAATATAAATTTGCATTCAGCTAAACTTTAACAGCTAACGTTCAGATCCAAATTTAAAACAAAAATACGAACTAATCTAAAAAAATAAAAGAAAATTAAAATACAGGAGCCTTCAGCAACCCAGATCTCTCTTTCAAGTCGCCCCAGAGCTGCGTTCCTTCAGTAGTAGCTACATATTTATAGGGTTCTGAAGTTGGGCCCTAATTTCGATGCACCTCTTTTCGGACTTTAGTTAACTGGCCCAGTTGGTTGTTGATGTCGCGACATCAACTCATTGTCGCTACTTCTGTTGTCTCAGTCTTTGTCGCAGAAGCCCTTGTTTGGTCGCGACATGTCTTTGGTGAAACTGATGTCGCGACAGCTTACTCTTGTCGCGACCTCAGTTCTTTGGTTCTGATGTCGCGACAACTTACTGACGTCGCGACCTCACCTATTTGTATTTGATGTCGCGACATCACTTTGTTGTCGCGACCTTCTGGTCCTTGCAGCGGATGTCGCGACCTCTTTATGATGTCGCGACCTCTGTTCCTTGCTTTTGTTGTCGCGACTGTTTAATGACGTCGCGACCTCAAGTCTTTGCAATTGATGTCGCGACAACCAGGTGTTGTCGCGACCTTCTTTTCTTACAACTGTTGTCGCGACCGCTGAGTGATGTCGCGACCTCCTTTCTAGTGCAACTGATGTCGCGACAGCTTGATCTTGTCGCGACCTCCTTTTTAATGCAACTGATGTCGCGACCACTTTTATGATGTCGCGACCTCTGTTCCTTGCAAACTGATGTCGCGACTGCTTCTGATTCAGTGTTGATGTCGCGACTGCATCCAGATGTCGCGACTTAAATGTTCAGTCAATTGTTTATCTTCTGTAGCAACTTCTTTTTAGTGTCGCGACTTCATTGTCCACTGTACTGGGTTTAATTCTGTCGCGACCTCTGAATGATGTCGCGACATTATGTCTTCTTCTTCATCAATTCCTGGTTGCTTGACTTTGAGTTTCTTTCACGCCCAGCTCGTTTTATCTTGAATTAAGCTTCATTTGCGACTGGAGCTTTGTAGTTGTAACCTTAATATGTATTTCGATTGCTGAAAGGCTTCACGACATCAGATCCTTTAATCCTTTTTTTCGCCTCTCCTGCTGCAATTTTCTTCAGCCAGTTACATCAGTACTGCTCAGCCACATTCTGCTCCTTTTACTGCAATTTCTGCTTTCTTTTGAATTCCCTGCTGCACAGCAGTTTGGTGAAGTATTCCATATTCCTGCACATAAATCAGCCTTTTTTAGAATAAAATAAATCAGAAAAATGGACTGAAAATAGATGACTTTTAAGCTCATCAAACTCCCCCAAACTTAAAATTTTGCTTGTCCTCAAGCAAAGAAAAGAAAGATTTGTTTGTCCTCAAACAAAAGGACATTTTTCTGTTTTGTTCTGCAGTTGCAACCAATTTAATTGAAAAACTAAAATTGCATTCGTTTATTGTATATTTAGCTTCAAGTCCAGATAAAGGTTAGTTTCTACTCAATCAGGTGTACATAACTAAATTGTTGAATTTGTTTTATAAACAGTATAGTCAATTGATCCTGCTGAAAAATAGGTTCATCTTCTTCCTCAATTCTTAGTGAGTCAGTTAACCCTCAGAGGACTCTTCACAAGTTGATCCTTTGAATAGTTTCCAAATTCCATACGCTTGTTGTTCATATTGATCTCCACTAATGTAGGTAAATTCCAACCTTCAAGATCAGTCAGGTCTTTCAGGCTTGTAATGTTAGGCTTGGGTAATGGGTAGGATAGATGGAATTTTTAGGTTAAGACTACCCAAACTCTTTCTTCTTTCTTACTTAACTGCTGCCTTCCTTTTCCTTGTAACTTCTTTAGTTGATTTCCCCCAAACTTCATCTTTGGGGTATTTCCTTTGAATTCTTGTGTTTAAAACTGTTTGTTCCAATTTCTCATTTGTATTTCTCATTGTTGGAACTCTTTCTCTGCCACTTTTCAGGAAAAGTCTATTGTTCTGTCTTTTTAGGCTTTCTAACACTCTTAGCGAACTTTGGGTTAGTAACTCCCATACCAGTTGGCATTAGGGTACTAGGTGTTGAAACACCCCTAAGAACTTAATTGTTCAAGAGAGTTAGGCCACAAGACAAAACTTTTTCCTTTAAGCTTTCTTTTCTGTTGTTTCCTCCTGCCTTAGATCTGTCCTTCTTCACCCCTTTCTGTATTTCTCCTTTAGTTCTCCAAAAATATAACTCCCCCAAACTTCATTTCTTCTTCCCTCCTTGAGTTTTTGGGTAATCAGAGGTTCTTTACTGGATGATTAGTTATAAAGGATGGCTTGGGATTTCCAATTGCTTGTTTTGAAGATAGGGACTGTTTTGGCTCAAATTTAGGAGCTAGGGTGTATGCAAAAGCATATAAATAATGGTGGCTAGAAAGGCTCAAACTGCCAAGGATAGCCTGCATCATTTCTTGTTAGTTGTATTACCTAGGATTTCGCCTTGATCAATAATCTAACAAGTTCTAGAACTCTTTTTGGGTTAACTGTGAATAACCCTAAGGATGTCCTTGACTCACTCCAGTTGATGAGGATTTATTTGATCCCAGGTTCACCAATTTCTTTGGCTAACTGTTTATAATTCAAACCCAAAAATCTGTTTCGCTCCTTCATTTGTATAACTTTCCTTAAATTTGGACTTATCAACTAAATTCAAATCAATTATGCAATTTGTGTTTCAATTCAATTTTTGTGCCAACTAGCCCTTATTTTTCAATTAGTTCATTCATGCCCTGATTATGCAAAAATTCTGTTCTTTGAGAAAGAACAGAATTATTTATTTAATTCCTAAACAGAAAATAACATAACACAGAAACGCAATTCAGATCTAATTAACAGCCAATTTGTCAATCAACAGAAATTTTATTCACATATCAAATTATTTCAATATTGTACAATCTGCCTTTTCTTACAAATAAAACTGTAACTAAGTTCGAGAAAAACCCTTTATTTCTTGATCTAAATTCCTATATCTTCTTTTTGAAGGTTGCGGCTCCTGCTTCAAAGTTTGGCTCACCAGACCTTGAGCTCCTCCATGAGTGATTCGGCAGTTAATAAGGTTGTTCAACAAATTGGAGCCTTCTCTCCCTTTTTCTTTGGAGCTTCTCTGGTTGATGGGTTCTAATTAACCCTTCTTCCAATTCCTTTCCCATCAACCACTCTCTTCATTACACATCGTTTTATGGAATAAGGAATCGAATAGGTTTGTTTTCCGACTCCATTCATTCCATAAACTCTGTGTTCATAACCTTGAAGCTCTTCTTTTCTTCTTTTCTCCATCTTCCTCATTTTCTTTGTTTATTCTTCCCTTGTCTTCCCGTCCTTTTATAATGATTTTAACTTCTCTGGAAGAACGAGGTTATTTATTCTTCTTTTTAAGTTTTCACTATATGTATTAAATGAGACTCCTCGAATTCTTGTTCTTTTGACGTTTCCGATGGAAATTTTTAGAATGAAGTAATGAATATTGAAAGATTTTCCCAAATCTCCTCTGACTATTCTCCTCGAAAATGACCATTATAAACCAATCGGTTCATTCAATGAATTGAATTCTGTTTCTGCATTAATTACTATCTAATTCCCCGATTGGAATAAATGTTACCAAAACAGAAAGGTTGAATAAATTTTGTGCTGTCATTAAAATTAGGGCAAAATTAAAAGTTGCCCAGCTGGCAAACTTTTCCTTGATGTCGCGACATGAATTATGTGTGGGAGGACAAGTCATCCTCTGGCTGCGACAACAGGCATCTCATGACATTATCATGTTGTCGCGACCTCTATTTCTGTCGCGACATACCTTTTGGTCGCGACCTCATTCTTCTCTTCCTTCAGTACTGACTGAGTCACGACATCAACTTATGTTGCAACATCATTTTCTGTAACGACATAATTTTTGTCGCGACCTAGTTATGCAATTGCCTCAATTTTAATGAACAGACAGCTTTTCACTATTTATCAATATGCAAATTCTCAGCATTCAATTAAATCTTTCACACACAGAAATTCAAGCATGTATTCTATTCAATTTTTAAAGAATTTCTATAGGGAAAGGAATGCTCCCCTTTTTCCTGTTGTTCTCTTTCTGCAAGTTGCTGGAGTTGTACTTGAGTTTGTTCCTTCTTGCCTGAGCCATTTATGCATAAGCACTCTGCAAAATTTTCAGAAAGGATTTCATTAAACAAAAATTAACTTCTCAAGTACTAACTAATCATTATGAAAACTAAAAAAAAATAATCAATGTGAATTATATAAAATCAAAGTCTAAAATCAGAAATTAAATTCAGAAACTAAAATCTCTATGGGTTGCCTCCCATCAGCTGCTCAGTTTTGAGTCCTTAGCTGGACTTGCTGTTTTGATTCTTTCTCTCTCTTAATGAACCAGTTGGAGCTCTTCCTTTCTTTCCTCCCTGCTTTGATAATGCTTCAGTCTTTGTCCATTGACTTTAAATTCTTCCCCAGCATCAGTCTTTAGTGTCACTGCTCCAAATGTAGTGCTTGACACTACTGTGTATGGTCCACTCCATTTTGATTTTAATTTTCCTGGAAATAATCTTAATCTGGAGTTAAATAGAAGAACTTGATCCCCCTCTCTGAACTCTTTCCTCAGAATCCTTTGATCATGCCATTTCTTTGTCTTATCTTTGTATATCCTAGCATTATCATAGGCTTCATTTCTCAATTCTTCCAGTTCATTCAGTTGAAGCAATCTCTCTTCCTTTGCCATTTTGAAATCGAAATTCAGTTTCTTGATGGCCCACATAGCTTTGTATTCCAATTCAAGAGGGAGGTGACATGGCTTGCCAAAAACAACTCTGTATGGGGACATTCCAATGGGAGTTTTGAATGCAGTCCTGTAAGCCCAAAGTGCATCATCAAGTTTGGAAGACCAATCCTTCCTGCTTGAACTTACAGTCTTTTCCAGGATTCTTTTAATCTCCCTGTTGGAAATCTCTGCTTGCCCATTAGTCTGGGGATGATAAGCTAGGCTCATTATATGTTTGATCCCATACCTGCTCATTAGCTTTGCAAATATTTTGTTTGCAAAATGGCTTCCCCCATCACTAATGATAGTCCTGGGTGTTCCAAATCTGCTCAATATGTTCTTTTGCAAGAAACTCACAACTGTATTAACATCATTCCTTGGGCAAGCTATTGCTTCCACCCATTTAGAAACATAATCCACTGCTAGCAGTATATACAGGTTTCCAAATGATTGTGGAAAGGGTCCCATAAAATCTATTCCCCATACATCAAAAATCTGCACCACCAATATGCCTTGTAGGGGCATTTCATTTCTGCTGCTGATATTTCCAATCTTTTGGCATCTATCACATAATTTGACCCATTCTGTACAGTCCTTGAAAACAGTGGGCCAATAAAATCCTGATTGGAGTATCTTATGAGCTGTTCTTTCTCCAGAAAAATGCCCCCCATATGGTGATGCGTGGCATTCATTCATAATTCTGCTTTGTTCACCCTCTGGCACACATCTTCTTATAATCATATCAGCACCCCTCTTAAATAACAGTGGGTCATCCCAGATATAATACCTGCTGTCAGTCCTGAGCTTTCTTTTCTGTTGGTGGCTGAATTCAGAAGGAACTACTCCACAAGCTAAGTAATTCACAATATCGGCATACCATGGCATTTGAAATGACAATTGAAATAGTTGCTCATCTGGGAAGTTCTCTTTTAGTCTTATCTCCTCCTCTTCTGCCTGATTTCTTTCTATTCTGGACAAGTGATCAGCTATCACATTGTCACACCCCTTTTTATCTCTAATTTCCAGATCAAACTCTTGCAAGAGTAGCACCCACCTTATCAATCTTGGCTTAGCCTCCTTTTTTGACATCAGATATTTGATGGCTGCATGGTCTGTGTGAACTATAACATGGGATCCCAGAATGTATGGCCTGAATTTCTCACAAGCAAACACTATGGCTAACATCTCCTTTTCAGTTGTGGAATAGTTTTCTTGTGCTTCATTGAAGGTTCTGCTAGCATAGTATATGGCTCTGAATATTTTCTCTTTTCTTTGCCCCAATACAGCCCCCATTGCGAAATCACTGGCATCACACATTACTTCGAATTCTTGATCCCATTCTGGTGTAGCCATGATAGGTGCTTGAACCAATCTGATCTTGATTTCTTCAAAGGCAGCCTTGCATGAATCATCAAAATTAAACTTTGTGTCTTTCTCCAGTAATCTGCATAGTGGTCTGGCTATTTTTGAGAAGTTTTTGATGAATCTCCTATAAAATCCAGCATGCCCCAAGAAACTCCTTATCCCTTTTACTGTTGTGGGAGGTGCTAGAGTTTTGATTATGGAAATCTTGGATTGGTCCACTTCTAGCCCTGTAGCAGAAATTTTATGACCAAGAACAATACCTTCTGTTACCATGAAATGGCATTTTTCCCAATTCAGTGCTAGCTGCTTGTCCTTGCATCTTTGAAGTACTGTTTCCAGGTTGTTCAGACATTGTTCAAAACTGGACCCATACACTGTGAAATCATCCATAAAAATTTCCATGACTTCCTCAACCAAATCTGAGAACATCGACATCATACATCTCTGGAAAGTAGCAGGAGCATTGCATAGCCCAAATGGCATCCTTCTGAAGGCAAAGGTACCATAAGGGCATGTGAATGTGGTCTTTTCTTGGTCCTCCGGTGCAATTGCAATCTGATTGTAGCCTGAATACCCGTCCAAGAAACAAAAATGAGGGTGTCCTGCTAGTCTGTCCAACATCTGATCAATGAAGGGCAAAGGGAAATGATCTTTCCTGGTTGCTGTATTCAGCTTCCTGTAATCAATGCATACTCTCCATCCTGTCACTGTTCTTGTTGGAATTAATTCATTTCTTTCATTGCGGATCACAGTAAATCCACCTTTCTTTGGAACCACATGGACTGGGCTAACCCAAGGACTGTCTGAAATTGCATAGATAAAACCAGCATTTAACCATTTGAGCACTTCCTTCCTGACTACTTCTTTCATTACTGGATTCAGTCTCCTTTGATGTTCAACATTTGGCTTTGCGTTTTCTTCCAGCAGTATTTTGTGCATGCATATTGATGGACTGATACCTTTTAACTCTTCAATAGACCAAGCTATAGACTCCTGATGATTCCTTAAAATTTCCAGCAACCTCTGTTCTTCAGCATCACTGAGTCTAGCAGAAATTATTACTGGTTTACTCTTTGGCAGCTCCAGGTAAGCATACTTTAAATGACTTGGCAACTCCTTTAAAACTAGCCCTTCTTCACTGGTTTCTTGATGAAATTCTTTTTCTTCATTTTTGTCTTCTTTTTTCAACCCATTTTGTTCAAGACTCATCACTTTTTCAATAGAATGTAAACTGTTGTGCAAACAATCTGAATCAAAACCTTCAAGATACTGGAAATTCATCTCTTCTTCATTGATAGGAAGTTGGGAATTACAATCATAGTAACAATCAGAATTGTTGACATATACATCTTCTATTGACTTGATATTTTCCCTTTCTATGTCTAAATTCCTCAAACTTCTGATTAAATTGAAATCAGCTGCCTCTTCTCCAACTCTGAGAGTGAGAATTCCCTTCTGCATATCGATTAGAGCTGCTCCAGTTGCAAGGAATGGCCTTCCCAGCAGCAGAGGGACTTGTGAATCTTCTTCCATATCCAGTATGATGAAGTCAACTGGAAAAATAAACTTTCCCACCTTTACTAGCACATCTTCAATGATTCCTTCAGGTTTAGCCAGGGTTCTATCTGCCATTTGGAGGGTAACAGTAGTGGGAGTAAGCTCCCCCAAACTTAACTTCTTGGCAACAGAATAGGGCATTAAATTGATACTGGCACCTGAGTCACAGAGAGCTTTCTGAAACTCAAACTCTCCAATGGTGCAGGGAATGGTGAAGCTCCCTGGATCCTTCATCTTTTCTGGTAAGTCTCTCTTGATCACAGCACTGCAAGTTGCAGTCAAGTTCACAATTCCTTCTTCAGCAATCTTCCTCTTTTTGCTCAGTATGTCTTTCAAGAATTTTGCATAAAGTGGCATCTGAGTCACCACTTCTGTGAAAGGCATACTGATCTCCAGCTTCTGAAAGGTTTTCAAAAACCTTGCAAACTGTTCCTCTATCTTTGATTTCTGCAGCCTCTGAGGAAATGGGACTGCAGGCAGATTGTTATGGGTTTTCTTCTTGCTTCCTTCTTCTCCTGACAGCTGTTCCTTCTTTCTTTCCTTCTCCAGTGTTTCAGCATTGTCTGGGCCTTCATCTCCCTTGTTGCTTTCATCTTTTGCTGTCTTTTCCACCAAGTCTTTCCCACTTCTGAGCTGCACAGCCATGCAGTCTTTCGGATTCTTCTTCGTGTCACTGGGAAAGGCATCTTTCATCTGGTTTTGCAGGTTTAGGGCCAGTTGCCCTATTTGTGTCTCTAGGTTCTTTAGAGAGGCATTAGTTGTCTTCTGAAAAATTTGAGAATTGGTACTTGAGGCTTCCAATTCTGCAAACTTTTGTTCATGGAGATTTAACAGCTTCTTGTTGTCCCCCATGAATTGCAGCATTTGATCTTCAAATGGTTGAGCCCTCCTCTGACTCTGGTACTCATTTCTATTTTCACCTCCTTGCTGCTGCTGCAGGAACCTTGGTGGTTGCTGATATCCCTGTGGAGGATTCTGTCCATGCCTTGGGCCTTGTGAGGCCCCTCCACCATATGAAAAATTTTCATGGTTCCTCAGTGCTGGATGATAGTGTGCTGGCAGGTTAGGATTTGGTTTGAAATGATAGCTTCTTGGCTCCCCCAAGTACTTAACCTCCTCAGCATCATAAAACAGTTCTTCAGTGGGTACATCAGCACTTCCTCTCAATAGTTCCCTCTCGACTGCCCCTATTTCATGAGCAGTGTGCACCTTCCTCTCTTGCTTGTCCATTCTATGCATGATGGCATCCAACTTTGCCTCCATGGCTGTCATTTTGCTCAGCTCCATGACTCCTCTTCCTCTGCCAATTACTCTTGAAAACTCTGATGGAGCTTTCATATTGCATTTCGCCAAATCCTCAATCAGATCTCTTGCCTCTTCAGCACTCTTACGTTTGAATGCTCCACAACATGAAGCATCAATAATGCCCTTAGATGTATCATTCAAGGCATGATACACGATGTCCATCTGGGTCTTCAAGTCTATTCCATGCATCGGGCATCTTTTCAGCAACCTTTTGAATCTCTCCCATGCTACATAAAGGCTCTCATCTTCCCCCTGCTGGAACACAATTATTTCCCTCCTTCTCTCTGAGGTGAGTGATGGGGGGAAGAATCTACCCAAATAGGCTTCTACAAGCTCCTCCCAAGTATCAACAGAACCATATGGTAAAGATTCATACCATGTGGCTGCTGTATCTCTTAGAGAAAATGGGAATAAATGCAATTTTATGACCTCTGGTCTCACCCCATTCAACTTCACTGTGTTTGCCATCCTGAGAAACCTTCCCAGGTGCTCATTTGGGTCTTCTGTGGGATGACCAGTAAACTGTTGTTGCTGAACCATTGTAATCAGTGCTGGCTTCAGTTCAAAGTTATTAGCATCAACTGTAGGCTGTCTGATTGCAGAGTATTCATCCTGAATAATAGGTCTCCAAAAGTCCTCCATTGTATCAGTGATTGGAGGCCTTCTGGCTGCTGTTCTTTGTTCTTCATTCTGGTCTTGCCTTTCATCTGCCATAGCTGAGTTTTCTGCCCTTTTCGTTTTTCTCAAGCTTCTGAGTGTTCTCTCTAATTCAGTATCTGCTGGAATCAGATCAGTGTTCTGTTTCCTATGCATTAAAGTTTTCCCTGAAATAAAAACATACTCACATTAATAGGATTAGTCAAGCCAACAAATATTTTCAATATGGCTTGTTAAAGATTAGTGGCTAAATATAACCACTGCTTGAAAAACTATTTTTGTTCTTTTTCTTTTAAATGTCCAAATTAGTATTTCCTTCTTTCGTCTGAATATTGATCTACTAGACTCTTTCGATCCCCGGCAACGGCGCCAAAAACTTGTTCGCTGGACCAAAAGACATATACAAAATTTATGACACGATTACCAAAGGACTATTGTCTAATCCCCAGCAATAATTGCCATGAAACTTTGTTCGCTATTTTTCTTTACAAGTATACTGATTAAAAATGGTTTCCTTAAGACTGGATAAATTTCTTCCTGGTTTTGATCCATGATTCTGCAAGTGCACAGGTCGAACAAGTAATAAAGTGGATTTTAGTCCAGATATCGATCCCACAGAGATCTCAAGAATTTTCAATCAACTACCCTGACTAATCAAGCTCTATACTATTTGGACAATGATAGACAATTTGAATATGTTTTGAAAGCCTTAAAATAATGAAAATTAAAAAGAATTGAATTAATAACAAATGAATTGAATACTGAAATAATAAAATAATAAATTTAGATTGAACAGTTGTCTGCAAAGAGCCAATTGAAAATAAAACTATTGTGAAACATCAATTCCTTCAGATTTCACTGTAATTTTGCTTCATGAACCACAGATTTAAAACTAGTCCAAGGAATATGAAAGTGCAACTGGATCTCTCCAAACTCCACTATTCATTATCTAACCTTGACTGTTTCTTTCGAAGACAGTGGGTTAGATAACTACCTTTAATCTGGGTCGCCTTGTTCTGGGTATTTTTCTTTTTCAATACTTCATACCCACAACCTGGACTGTAAACCTGAGCTCCTAACCTTTAGTCATTGCACAGATTTACACTATACTGGTTTCTCGTCCTCAAAATTAGAACAGCTTATTCTTTCCTTGATTAGATCCTTGCTAACACGGGATTGAATTCACTATTCGAATCGAGGCGAACTCTCTGCATGTTTAAATTGATAAATCGTTCAACTCATTCTCGTCTCCAAGTGAAAAGAGGATTTATTAATTTAATCACACAGAGCACATTAAATCACCAATAGCAGGTTCGCATACCGTCCACGAATTGCTCATTACTCTCAGGAATGCCTTCCCTGTGTCACTCAGAGGGCCTCCTGGAAATCAGAGCTCGAGACAATCCGTTTATGGGTAGGCGACACTGATATTGGGATCAATTCCACGAAACAAACAAAACCAGCAAGTAGATTTACAAACTGAAGTTCATCATCGATGAATAAAATTCTGCAGGAAAGATAATTTCTGACGATAGAGTCATTTCAATGGAAGCTGGGTTTCTAAATTACTGATTACACCATACATTGGCTTGCTGATCAAGAAACCACTGTAATGAGGAAACTGGTAGTTCGAAATCCAAAATTTGTCTGGAATTCAAAGAACCAGACAGTAATTTGAAGAAATATAAATTTGCATTCAGCTAAACTTTAACAGCTAACGTTCAGATCCAAATTTAAAACAAAAATACGAACTAATCTAAAAAATAAAAGAAAATTAAAATACAGGAGCCTTCAGAACCCAGATCTCTCTTTGAAGTCGCCAGAGCTGCGTTCCTTCAGTAGCAGCTACATATTTATAGGGTTCTGAAGTGGGCCCTAATTTCGATGCACCTCTTTTTCGGACTTTAGTTAGCTGGCCCAGTTGGTTGTTGATGTCGCGACATCAACTCAATTGTCGCTATTCTGTTGTCTCAGTCTTTGTCGTAGAAGCCCTTGTTGGTTGCGACGTGTCTTTGGTGGACTGATTTCGCGACAGCTTACTCTTGTCCGCGACCTCAGTTCTTTGGATCTGAATGTCGCGACAGCTTACTGATCGTCGCGACCTCACCTCTTTGTATTTGATGTCGCGACATCACTTTGTTGTCGCGACCTTCTGGTCCTTGCTTTTGTTGTCGCGACTGTTTAATGACGTCGCGACCTCAGTCTGTGCAATTGATGTCGTGCAACCAGGTGTTATGGTCGCGACCTCTTTTTCTTAACTTGTGTTGTGACCGCTAAGTGATGTCGCGACCTCCTTTCTAGTGCACTGATGTCACGACAGCTTTATCTTGTCGCGGCCTCCTTTTAATGCAACTGATGTCGCGACCATTTTATGATGTCACGACCTCTGTTCCTTGCAAACTGATTCGCGACTGCTTCTGATTCAGTGTTGATGTCGCGACTGCATCCAGATGTCGCGACTTAAATGTTCAGTCAATTGTTTATCTTCTGTAGCAACTTCTTTTTAGTGTCGCGACTTCATTGTCCACTGTACTGGGTTTAATTCTGTCGCGACCTCTTAATGATGTCGCGACATTATGTCTTCTTCTTCATCAATTCCTGGTTGCTTGACTTTGAGTTTCTTTCACGCCCAGCTCGTTTTATCTTGAATTAAGCTTCATTTGCGACTGGAGCTTTGTAGTTGTAACCTTAATATGTATTTCGATTGCTGAAAGGCTTCACGACATCAGATCCTTTAATCCTTTTTTCGCCTCTCCTGCTGCAATTTTCTTCAGCCAGTTACATCAGTACTGCTCAGCCACATTCTGCTCCTTTTACTGCAATTTCTGCTTTCTTTTGAATTCCCTGCTGCACAGCAGTTTGGTGAAGTATTCCATATTCCTGCACATAAATCAGCCTTTTTTAGAATAAAATAAATCAGAAAAATGGACTGAAAATAGATTTCTTTTAAGCTCATCAGGTTGTGACCAGAAGGAAGGCAAGGAATATCAATTGAGGTCGCGACCCAGTTTTCCGGTCGCGACTAAAAATTCGGTACTGATGAGGATAGAAGGTCGCCATAGAGATGATCGGTGTCGCAACTAAGTATATGTAACTGAGACAAAGACAAAGGGTCAGCAAGGTAACAAAGAGGTCGCGACGTGCTTCTAAGGTTGCGACCAGGAACATCGACAGAACTAAGAAGGACCTGTTATGACAAAACGTTGAGGTTGAGACTAAATGTAAAGAATTCAAGGTCGCGACGTGCTTTGAGGTCGCGACCGGAAAAAGCTGTGATAAGAGAAATTACTTAGTCGCAACCTGTTATCGACGTCGTGACGAGCAACATGTATGAGGACAGAAGCTCAAACAAAGAAGTCGCAGCCAGAAAAAGAAGTCATGACCTAGAACTGAAGACATGGCCACAGAAATGTGGTCGCGACCTGAAATAGAGGTCGCGACGCAGAATGCAGCAGAAGGCAAAAAGAGCCAGGTCGCGACTCCATTTTGAGGTCGCGACCACTAATCAAGGCAGCTGCAAGGAATCTAGTCACAACTGAAGATGTCAGGTCGCAACTGAACAAGTGCAAATGAGAGAATTCAGGTCGCGACTCCATCTTGAGGTCGTGACTTGAAAACAGCAAACTGGGCCTTTCTTTTAGGAAATCCACCTGGAGCTTGGAATCAGGCCCAATTTTGGACAGTTATAAATAGCCCTTATAAGTTTTAGTAAAGCAGCTCCCGTCTTCAATACCCAGAACTGGGAAGAGGAGAAGGACTCACTGTATATTTTTAGAATAGATTTTTTTATTTTCTTTTCTTTTATTTTCTTTTTCTGGATCTGAACCAGTGACCTGTGTAGAAACGATGAAGCTGGATTTAATTTCTGATTTTCTCTTACAATTACTGCCTGAAATTAATGGAGTCTGGACAAATTTCTGGAATTCGTTCTTTTCAGTTTATTACAATTACAGTGGGTGTACTTGATCAATGATCCATTGTCGATTGTAATGCAGTATTTAGAACGCAGTTTCACTAGATTGGAATTACCGTTAGTTACAGTCTTTTCTGCATCATTTAGAGAGAAATACTTGGATTGGAATTTATTTGATTGATGTTGTTATTGAATCGACCAGTTCCCAATGGTAGCATATGATACCATTTCAAGGATTGTTTCCTGCTCTGATTTCCAGGAGGCCCTCTGCGTGACACAGAGATGGAGATTCCTGAGAGTTGGGAACATTCCACTTGTGGGTATGATAGACTACCATTGATGAACTACTAAGCTCTGAAAGTTCACCTCGATAAATTCCCTTTTCACTCATAATTGATGTTGGAGGGGAATATTTATCAATGTAAATAATCAGAGATCTCACCTTAATCTAGAGGGAAGTTCCTAACCCTGTGTTAGCAGAAATCTAATCAAGGGAAGGGAAGAACCATTAGATTTAAAGGACGAGTCCATCAATTGGGTTGTAGAAGTTTTGCAGTAACCCTGAGAAGGGAAGCAAGAGATCTGCAGTCTCAAGAAATGGGTGTGAAGTATTGAGAAAGAAAAATACCCAGATCTTGCAAGAAGGTCAAAAACACAAGTAGCTGGTTAGATCCTTGTCTTTGAGAAAAGCAGGGCCTCTAACCAGTGAATATGGAGAAATCCAATTGCATTGTAAGGCATCTTGGACAAATCCACATCCAGCAACAGAATAGAGTAATGCATATTAATGCAGGAATTGGCTGTTTCACAGTACCTCCTTGATAGTGTTCATTTCTCATGGAAAACTGATTCAGTCCAGTATTTGTTCTTTATTTTATTTTTTTTTGTAACATTTAATTTCCTTTTATATTCCTGTGTATCGTCTAGGACTATTATCTTCTAGATTAAACCATCACTATTCACTTGAAGTTCAAATAGTGTGGACCTTAAGTAGTTGGAGTAGTTGATTCCCAATTCTTGTCAATCCCTGTGGGAATGATATCTGGACTTACATCCATTTTACTACTTGTATGATCTGTGCACTTGCAGTGTCTTAGATTAAAACCATTTTCAAATTAAGCAATATAAAGTAATTTTATCAGTTATATCCAAGTAATTCCAAGTAGACAAAGATGCAAGAGAATTGTAAGGCTCTTGTAACTATGTTAATTTGAAGGTTTTAGTCTATATAATCACAGGCAAACAAGTTTTATGGCGCCGTTGCCGGGGATTGAAAGAATTTGACAAATCAATATTCTGACCAAAAAGGGAAATGCTAATTTGGACATTTTTCTTTGAATTTTACAAAAGAAACACAAAAATAGTTTTACTGGAAGTGGTTGCACAAACCACTTATATTTTAGAAAGCTTAATCGAGAATTATTTTACTAATACCACTGACTTCATGTAATCTTAGTGTATCTCCATTTCAGGAAGGTATCTCATGCACAGGAAGCCAGAGTCAGATCTGTCTACTCTTGATACTGAGCTGGAAAGAACACTGAGGAATTTGAGGAAGGTAAAAAGAGCAGCGAGGCAACTATGGCAGATGAAGAGAATTAATCAGACAGTTGAACAAGAGACAGCAGCAGAGAGACTTCAAAAGGCATGATACTATGGAGGATTTCTGGAGACCTGTCATCGAAGCAGAATACTCAGCAGTTAGACAACCTGCTGTGGAAGCCAACAACTTCGAGCTGAAACCAGCTTTGATCACAATGGTTACAACAACATCAATTTATAGGCCACCCTACTGAGGACCCTAATGAGCACTTGGGTAGATTCCTCAGGATGGCCAATACTGTAAAGTTGAATGGTGTAAGACCAGAAGTGATCAAGCTGCAACTCTTCCCCTTTTCCTTAAGAGACATTGCAGCCACCTGGTTTGATTCCCTACCATAGGACTTAGTGAATACTTAGGGAAGGAACTGGTGGAAAGCTTATCTTGGCAGATTCTTCCCCCTTCTCTCACCTCTAGAGAAGGAAGGAGATTAGTGTGTTCAATTAGGGGGAAGATGAAAGCCTATATACAGCTTGGGAAAGGTTTAAAAGACTGTTGAAGAGATGTCCTATGCATGGCATAGATCTCAAGACACAAATGGACATCTTCTACCACTCCATGAATGATACCTCCAAGGGTATTATTAATGCTTCTTGCTGTGGGGCATTCAAAAGAAAAGTGCAGAGGATGTAAGGGACTTGATAGAGGACCTGGCCAGGTGCAATATGAAGAATCCATCTGAA
>JAREIK010013388.1:0-39878 GCA_029783825.1 Sapria himalayana
GATAGAAAAACTACACATATAGATAGAAACATAGATAAAGGCGAATAGAAAGGAAGATAGATAAACAGATAGATTGGTAGATAGATATATATACAATATGATAGAAAATAGAATTTATAGACAACTATATAGACAAATAGACAGACAGATAGATAGACATATAGACTAACAGATAGAAAAAATAGTTATATAGAATGATAGAATGATTGATAGAAAAAATATAATAGGCAAATAAACATAAAGATTGATAGATAGATAGACAAATAGGCATACAAATAACTAGATAGATAGATAGATTCACATATAGACATTACAAATAGCTAGATAGACAGATATGTGATACAAATAAATAGATAGATAGATATATAAACATATAGAACATATAGATAGACAGACAATAGAAAGATATACAGATAGACATATAGATACACAAACAAATAAATAGATAGATAGACAGATAGATAGACATAGTCGATTATATATATAATATATATATATATATATATATATATATGACAAATAGATAGGACACATAGATAGACATATAGAAAAAACATATAGACAGTCAGACATATAGATAGATAGACAAACAAATAGATAGATAGATATATAGATAGATTGATATATAGATAGAGAGATAAATAGACACATAGACAAAAAGATAGACTAACAAATAAATCGAAAAATAGATAAAATATAGATAGACATAGACAGGACAAATTGACATGCTGATTGATAGAAAAAATAGACAAGCAGATATACAGATATGTAGTTAGAAAGATAGACAAATAGCTAGATAGACAGATAGATAGAAAGATATACATAGATAGACAAACAGAAAGATAGACATATAGACAAACATATAGACACAAAAGATAGATAGATATAAAGAGAGAAGATTGACAGACATATAAACACAAAAATAGATAGATATAAAGATAGGCAGATAGACATACATATAGATAGACAAATAGATAAAAAATTGACAGATAGATAGATAGATAGACATACAGATAGATAGACAGATAGATAGACAGATAAAAAGATAGAAATACAGACTGATATATAGATAGACAAAAAGATAAATAGATAGATATATAGACAGATATATAAATATTATAATATATATATATATATATATATATATATAGGACAAATAGATAGACAGACAAATAGATAGATAGACAGATAGACAAATTGATTGGTTGACAATAGATAGACAAATAAATAAACTAATAGATAGTAAATAGAAAGTCAAATAGATAGATAGATAAATAGACATATAGATAGAGAGACAGAAAGATAGATAGATAAATCGATAGACATACATTTATATAGACAAATTGACTAACAGATAGAAAGATAAATAGAACGATGAAAAATAGATAGACAGAAAGATAGATATATAGATAGATAGACAGATAAATAAACAGAGACATAGACAGGTAGATAAATAGATAGATTGACAAATAGACATATAGTAGTATAGACTAATAAAAAGATAGGTAGATATGCAGATAGATGGATAGTCAGATTTATAGATAGAAAAATAGAAAGGTATTCAGATACAAAGAGAGACAAATATATATAAAAATAGATAAACAAATAAAAAGATAGAAAAATAGACAGATTGATAAATAGAAAAAGACAAATAGACAGATAGTCATATATATAGATAGACAGACATATAGACAAGTAGATAGATAGATTGATATGCAAATAGACAAATATACTGAAAGAAAAAAAGATAGATAGATATATAGATATATAGATATATAGATAGATAGATAGATAGATCGGTAGATAGTTAAATAGTTTGATAGATATACAGATATATAAATCGATCGATCAATAGATAGATAGATAAATTGGTAGATAGATAAATAGATAGATATACATATTTATAGATAGATATACATATTTATAGATAGATATACATATTTATAGATAGATATACATATTTATAGATAGATATATATATATATAGATGAATAGATATATAGATAGATAGATGATAGATATACAGACAGATAGATAGACAAACAGATGGACTGATTGATAGATTGATAGATAGATATGTAGGTAGGTAGGTAGATTGGTAGATAGTAGATAGAGGATAAACACAGACATATAGATATTATAGAGATAGAAAAATAGACAAATAAGCAAATATATAGATAGATATATAGATAGACAAATAGACAAGTAGATATATATATATAGATAAACTAATAAAAAGATAGAAAGATAGGACATATAGATAGATAGATAAATAAATATATAGATAGACAGACAGATAGACTTATATATAGACAGATAGATAAAAATATATATAGATAGACAGACAAATAGACAAACATATAGATAGACATATATATATACAAATTGAGCGACCAACATACAGACAAAAATATAATATATAGACAAAACACACAAATAGAAATAGACAATAAACAACATATAGAAAGATAGACAATAGACAGATAGGCAGATAGATTGATTGATTGATGGATTGACAGAATGATATATATATATATATATAAGGATGGACAAATAGCTATACAGAAAGAGAGACAGATTTATAGATAGACATAAATACACATAGATAGATTGACTGATAGAGGGAAGATATATTGACAGACAGATAGATATACATTTATTTTAATAGACAAATAGACAGATAGACAACTTGATTGTTTGATTGATTGACAGGAAGACAAATAAACAGATACAAAAATAGATAGACATACAGAGAGATAGACACACAGACAAACACACATATAGATAGATAGACAGATAAATACATGACACACAGAGAGATAGAAATATACACAAACAAACAGACAGATAGGCAGATAGATAGATAGATAGATAGATAGGTCGTTAGGGGATAAACATATAAACATATAGACATATATACATATAAATATATAGATATATAGATTGATTGATAGACAAGTAGACAGATAAATAGAAAGAAAGATAGATAGATAAATATATATACAAATAGACAGATAGAGAGATAGATAGATCAATAGATTGATAGATAGACACATATGTAGATAGATAAATAGAAAGATAGATATACATATATATAGATAGAAAGATTGATAGATAAAGAGATTGAAAGATTGATAAATTTATATATTTACATAAAGACATTTAGACATATAGAGTTATAGACAAATAGACTGATTGACATATAGACATAGATATATAGATAGATAAATAAATAGACTGATAAGCATTTTGAAAGATAGGTAAATAATCAGATTCACTCATAGACAGATAGATAGATAGACAGATATACATATAGACATATAGACATATAGATAGACATAAAGATAGATAGATAAATAAATAGATAGACTGATAGACACATAGATAGATATATAGACATATAGATAGATAGATAGATAGATAGCAAGATAGATAGACAAACAAATAGATACATAGAAAGATAGACATATAGTCATATAGACATATAGACTGATAGACATAGTCATATAGATAGCTAGATTGATTGACAAATAGATAAATTGGTAGATAGCTAGATATGCATATAGATAGGTAGATAGATAAACATATAGACATATAGACTAAATGATAAATAGATAGAAGATAGATCAAAAGATAGACAGATAGTCATGTAGACCAAAGATAGATAAATAGATAGATAGATAGTTAGATGACAGATGGATAGAAAGATAAATAGGCAGATAACACATAGATAGATAGAAAGATACATAGATAAAAAGATAGATAGATAAAAAGAAAGAAAGAAAGATAGATAGATTGATTGATTGACAGATAAATAAATATACATATAGACATATAGACAGACAGATTGATTGATTGATATATAGATAGATTGACAGATTTACATAAATACATATAGACTGATAGACAGATAAACTGATTGACAGATAAACAATTATGCATAAAGATAGATAGGCTGATAGACATATAGACAAATAGACAGATAGGTATATAAAAAGATACATATACAGATAGATAGATAGATAGATAGACATATAGACAGATAAATAGATTGATAGATAGACAGATAGATAGAAAGGCAGATCGAGAGATAGATAGAAAGAAAGATATATAGATAGATAGATAGATCGACATATAGATAGATAGATAAAAAAATAGATACATAGATAGATAGATAGATATACAAATATACAGATAGAGAGATAGATAGATAGATAGATAGATAGAAAATAGTCAGATAGATATATAGATAGACAAATAGACATATTGACAGATAGATAGATAAATATATAGATAGAGAAATAAATGAGTGTTTCCATTGCTAAACGAATATAATGACGGAAGCTTTCCCAATCTAAAGTGCTCATCGCTAAATATTAACGATGAAAATAGTCCTTAGCAAAATAAATTTAGTGATTGAAATAATTCCTTATTAAACTAAAGATATTCCTTTTCCCTTGCTAATTTAGTATGCGAATTTTCCCTAGCTAATTTAGCAAGGGAATTTTCCCTAGCTAAATTAGCTCAGGAAAATTCGCTAAATTAGCTAGGATATTTTACATAGCTATTTTAATTTTAAAACTATTTTATGAATTTAATTTATTTTAAAATGTTTTAATTAAATAATTTAATATTTTTATATTAAATTGAATAAAAACATATACTATAAATGATAATTTATAATTAACAAAAAATAAAATCATTTAATAAATTATTCTAATATAATATTTTAAATAATTAAAATAAAAAAATAACAAAATTTTATTACATCTTATTTATCAATGCATCTACCGAGAGTACATAAAATATAATCTATTCATGCATTGACGTTGTTTTCTCTCCCTCTGCTCCTTCAATCGCTATTTTCTATTGTGATAAAACTATCCGAGTCATGGTATGTCATGTCTAGTGAAAAATCCATTCACTTATACAAGATGTTTAAGGGGAATAATACGGCACCATATCTGTAAGAAATTTAAACCATTCAATCAAATCAAATTAAAAAAATATTATGTTTTGATAAATATATAATACAATAGTATATATTAGAGGTGTCAAATGAGACGTGTCGGGCCAGCCCGTCCCATTTTTTTTGTGCACACTCATGCTTTCGTGTCGGGCTAGGCATGGCACGGTTTCTGTACCGTGACATGCTCAGCTCGGCATGGGGCTAGTTTGATAATATATATTATATTATATATAGATAATGTATAATATATTAAATTTGTGAAATAAAAATTGTTAAAAATTTACTAAATTACAAAGTTTAAATTTTTTTATTAAAAATATAATATAAATCAATTACAAAGTTATAAATTTAAATTGGTACATTGATAATTATTAAAAATTTATAACTTTAAAATATAAATAAAATTTAAATTTATTTTAAAATTTAAACAAAATTTAGATTATAATTTATTAAAATTAAATTATAAAGTTTTAATTTTTAAATGGAAATTTTAAACAAAAAATTAATTTAAACATAAAATTTTGTTAAAAAAAATTACAAAGTCAAAAAAAACAAAAGTAAGCAAAATGACTAATCAGCCAATAGATATCGAGCCAAAGTAAATACAAGTTTCAACATAACGTAAAAAAAGCGTATAATCAATAAAAAACAAAATATCGAAATCAAAAAGCAGAATCAAGAATAAATCACAAAAAACATCAACTATTTTGGTGACCGTGAGGCATCAAAAATCAAAATAATGTGGCAATGACAAATGGAATGTGGCATGGCACTGGCAACTAGTGTCTAGCAACGAGCAAGGGAAACCGGCAACCACGTCAATCATCAATCTGAATATCATGAGCATCATCAACCGCAACATCAATATCACTATCATATGGATCATCATCATCAGTAATCAACTTCTCCGCTTTTGCAATGGATGCGGATGCAGTCCCTGTCCCAGTTCCAGCAAGATCTTGGATGCTAAACCTCGAATTCTTTCAATCCTTCAAACAGACCAAGGCCTCAATAATATTTGGATGTAATCTCGATCTTTTATCTGAAATCACGTTCACTGCAAAAGAAAAAGTAGAAACCGATACTACGCTTGATACCGGAGGAGTCAGTAGATCCCGTGTCATCCTAGATAGCATGGGAAAAGTAGACTCATATGATTTCCACCACTATATTATATCAAGATTCTTAGTATCAGAATGTGATAGGATTGAGTAGTAATCGGTATCTATGTACCAAGAAAGCTCGCTCCTATGTGATGGTCCACCCCATCGTTTCCCCTCACTAACTCAATGGAAAAATCATCATCTCCAAAGAAGGTATCAATGTTTGTAATCACAGTCTCACTACTAATACCACCATACTTAGTATCGTAGTATATGAAAAGGTGAGTCAACTTCTCATGAATGAACCCTTCAGGTGGGTCTTCCAGGTTCATGCATGATGAAATGTAATTCAGGGTGTTATCTACCCCTTCCACCTTAACCCTAGGGTCCATGCATGCAGCAAGACAATAAAGAGATGGAATGGTGGACTAGTACCCTAAGTACTTGCTTTTCATCTCTGCAACCATATGGCTAAGTGTCGGGTAAGCTTGATACTTCCTAAACATGCTACTAATGTTCCATATGCACCTGATCAGAATGTAAGTCATGGGAGTATATACCGACGAATGCATGTTCGTCGTGTCATAAAAAATTTTTTGGAATTTCATAAAGAAAAATTTTGAAGCCCAGTCACTGTCCTCAATAATAAGTTCATCACTCTTACCATTGACATAGTCAGATATTACGTGTTCGTATCCAACACATGACTCCAACATCAGGTACGTGTAATTCCAACGATGTCTCACTTTCGAATGGACTTTCTTCTTCTTAAGATTCGCAAACAAAAAGAGACTACCAAACTCTTGTTTTCTGCGAGGAATGCAAATATATTTTATTGCATTACATATATTATCCAATGCGGGGGAACACACCTTCATCCCCGCTTGAACAATCAGGTTAATCACGTGACACATGCATCTGACATGAAAGATATCTCCTAATGGTGCGTCTCTAATATTTCTAACAACCATGTTAATCACTACTCAATTATTAGATGAGTTATCGAATGTGATACAAAAAATTTTATTTTGAATTTTATATTCCCTAAAGATTTTCATCATACACTAAAAAATGGCCGGGCCATCATGAGGATGGAGAATCTCAGAGAATCCTAAAATTTTTTTATTCATTATCCAGTTAGAATCTACATAGTGGCTGGTGAAATATGCATAAAATGATTTATCGTGACTTGTCCAGATATCAGACGTCATGAACACTACTCCACTATATGCCATAAATTCATTAATTATTTTTTGTTTTTCTAACTTATACAATTTTAGTATGTCATTCCTAGATGTGGACCTATGATTCCTATGATACGTAGTCTGAAAATATGTCTACATGATGCGCACAACCCTGCAGGGCTAGCCAAGGCATGGCCGAATCATGACGTGCCTCGTTGCGGGACGGGCCAGCCCGGCCCGTGTGACACCTCTAGTATATATGTACATATATACTAGCATTTCACTCGTACATATATTACTATAGTATATGTACAAATAACTGCAGTATTGTGTACATATATACTAAATACAAATATACTCACTATATATGTAGATTAAATACTATTTTATTATATGTATATATATACTGAGTATATTCATATGTATATACTGCATTTGTTGTTGTTTCTGCTGTTGCAATATCCACTGCCACTCCTGTTGCATATGTCACTGCAGCTGCCGCTGCTGCCGTCGCTACCGCCGCTGCCGCCGCTGATAATAAAAGTGGGGCAAGCAATGATGCTCAACTGATGAACTTCCATGCCAACCACTCGTTTTGAGATTGAGCGAGTTTTTGACGAGGCGGCGAGCTGCTTCTCACAAAATAGGACTCGATATTCCTCATGGACCAGAATTACACATCACTACATGAGCATCATCATCATCCTAACCCCTAGTACCATTAGAAACAATCATTGCATAACCAGGAGCAAGCCAACTTATTTACTCATACATTCACTTTGTACCATCTGATAATTACATATCAACACAATTACTAAGATTTTTAAAACCAAGCTCTTTCTGCTTGGCTGGCCTGGAGCATTAATATCTTCATCCCATAGCTTTAGAGAAAATCTAATATCCATGGCTTTTATTACCTGCAGCAGTAAGCAATGCAATAAGATGACCATACCAGCCCAAGCAATTATATATTCAAAAGTGTGTGTGTGTGTAAATGGGCGTGTATGTATGACTATATATACAAGTCTACAAATAAATATATGCACCCACTTATGTATATACTCAGTATATACGTAGGTATATACTACAGTATAATAGAACATATATACCAAGTATATACGTACATATATACTACAGCATAAAAATACTTATATATCGAGTATATACGTACGTATATACTGTAGTATATATGTATGTATATACTGAGTATATACGTAATAATATACTCAGTATATACATAATAATATACTCAGTATATACGAACATATATACTTGGTATATACCTACTTTTATACTCAGTATATACGTAGATATATACTCCATATATATGTATGTTTATACCAAGTATATATGTACGTATATAATATAATATTATATGTATGTATATATACTCACATAGCCTTGGATGACACACATACTTGTACTTTAATACAAATACACATACCATCAAACATAACTGAAGAAATTAATCTAGGACTTTAAAAAAACGCATATAGGTCTTTCAGGCATGGTCAGCATTTATAATTCTTTTTCCTCTAGTGCTCCACTCAGATAGAGAATATTATTACACTGCACATGGAGCATAACATACAACATTTACAAACCAATAACCGATAACAAGCAGTCACAGATCTAAACTACAGCAACATAGATCTGAACTACGACGATGTAGATCTACACAAAATAAGAGTGTCAAGAATAAACCTACATTTGCGTGGAATTAAATTGTCTGGTTCATCTCATAGCTTCAAAAGCTAAGGTGTTGTTCCCAGCACCATGGAGGAATAGTAATGGCGTTCACATACCTATAATAGGCTAAAACTCAACTCATAAAATTCGGGATCACACAAACATATTCACAGATATATAAAAATAGTTATATTAGACATGAACTAACACAAATTAAAGTTGATAGTTATACAACTTAAACAAGAATTTAATTAAATAATTTAATATTTTTATATTAAATTGAATAAAAACAAAAACTATAAATGATAATTTATAATAAAAAAATCATTTAATAACATATTCTAATACAATATTTTACATAATTAAAACAAAAAAAAATAACAAAATTTTTTTACATCTTATTCATCAATGTATATACCGACAGTGCATAAATTATAATCTATCTATATATTGATGTTGTTTTCTCTCCCTCTACTCCTCCGATTACCAACTTTCTAATGCAACAAAGTTGTCCGAGTCATAGTGCATCATGTCTAGTGAAAAATCCTTTCACTTATACAAGCTTCTTATGTTGTACCATATATGTAAGAAATTTAAATCACTCAATCAAATCAAAGTAAATAAAAAATAGCTATGTTTTGATAAATATATAATACTGTAGTATATATGCACATATATACTAGAATTTCACTCACACATATATTACTGTAGTATATGTACATAAAAACTATCATATTATGTGTACATATATACTCAGTATATATGTACACACAATACTATAGTATTATATTTATGTATATGCTGAGTATATATGTAAGTAAATACCACATTTGTTGTTGTTGCTGCTGCTACCATTGCCACTGCCATTGCTGCCGCCGCCGCCGCCGGTGCTACCACTGCCATTGCTACCACCACTGCTGCTGCTGCTGCCACTGATAATAAAAGTGGGGTGGGCGATGATGCTCGACTAATGAACTTTTCTCCCAACCACTCATTTTGAGATTGAGCAAGTGTTTGACATGGCGGCGAGCTACTTCTTCCAAAATAGCATCTAATATTCCTCCTAGACCAGAATTACATGACAATACATGAAGATCATCATCATGATCCTAAGCCCTAGTACAATTAGAACCAATCATTCTAGAACCAAGAGCAAGAAAACATATCTACTCCTACGTTCATTTTGTACCATGTGATAATTGCATATCAACACAATTACTAATTTTTTTAAGACCAACCTCTATCTGTCTGGTTGGCCTAGACCAAAAATATCTTCATCACACAACTTTAGGAAAAAACAAATATTCATGACTTTTATTACATGCATCTGTCAGCATTGCACGATGATGACCAGACAAGCCCGAGCAAATATATATTCAAAAGTGTGTTTGTGTGTAAATGGGTGTGTATGTATGACAATATATACATGTCTACAAATAAATATATGCACCCACTTATGTATATACTTGGTATATACGTGCCTATATACTACAGTATAAAAGTACGTAGATACCGAGTATATACGTATGTATATACTACAGTATAAAAGTAAATATATACCGATTATATACATACATATATACTATAGTATATATGTAGGTATATACTGAGTATATACATACAAATATACTCAGTATATACAAACATATATACTCGGTATATATGTATTTATATACTCAGTATATATGTAGATATTATTTAGTATATACGTACATTTATACCAAGTATATATGTACGTATATACTACATTATTATATGTACATATATATAATCACATAGCCTTGGATGACACACACACTTGTACTTTCATGAAAATACACATACCATCAAAGACAATGAAATAAAATAATATAGGACTTAAAAACATTCATATAGGTCTCTCAGGCATTGTCAGCATTTCTAGTTCCTTTTCCTCTAATACTCCACGTAGATAGAGAACATTGTTACACTTGCACATGGAGCATAACATGCTACATTTACAAACTAATAATAGATAACACGTAGTTATAGATTTGAACTACGACGATGCAGATCTACACAAAATAAGAGTGTCAAGAACAAACCTGCATTTGTGTGGAATTAATTTTTTTAGTTCATCTCACAGCTTCAGAAACTAAGGTGTTGCTCCCAGCACCATGGAGGACTAGCCAAAGCTTTTACATACCTATAATATGCTAAAACTCTACCCAAAAAATTTGGGGCACACAAACATATTCAAAAATATATAAAAATAGTTTATAAACATGAACAAACACAAATTAAAGTTGATAGTCATACAGCTTCAACAAAAATCTAAAAGATGTCCAATAATGATGCTTAGAGAGAAAGAGAGTGCAAAAATAAAATTTTTAGAAATAATAAAGATAATAGAAGTTAAGTCTCCTTTTGATCAAGCTAAAATCAGTAAATATGAGACCCATGCATTGGAAGGACCGTGGCGATGTCTGAATGTTGTGATCAGAATTTTTTCATGCATCTCACATAATGTGTCCTGCAAAGATTCTTTATTAGGTTATTCGGAAAAGCATAGAACAAAATCAGAATAAAAAAATTGAAACCTGCAAAAAAATATCATAATTATTTGCTACACATAGACAAATATCAATAATAATTCAAAAATAATTCAAAAATAATTCTCATACGAAATCACCCTCATAATTAGTAGGGAATGCTAGCCTCTCCTACGAGGATTCGCGGTTGGATCTCGGGATGCTATCTGTTGTACCAATGCCACTAACTGTGACTCCATATAGGATATCTACTGTTGCATTAATTTCTTTCATTTCATCATTCATTTATTTAATTTCTTACATTTCTTCTATCAAATTAATATACTGCTCATCCTTATCTTTAATTTCATATATTTCTTTTTTCAAATAAAATATGTGCTCATTCTATTTTTCACTTCGGTCTCCATTACTACAATATATTTATTTGTTTCCTTTGCTTGTTGTTCAACCGCCTCATCCACCATTACTAAGACAGATGAATTAGAAGCACGACTACTACAACAAAATGCCACTCCCTTCAAACCGATGCCGTACACTCGTTGCTTCTTACGACCTCCTATGATCTTCAAATAAATAGAATCATAGTTAATTGGTTAAAGATCCATAGAACCCTCAACTTGTTAATGAGTAGCTTTCACACGTTCCTCCATTAGTTACTGAGATAAAATAGAGAAAAATACTATTCTAGATATACATAAAATAAAACAAATATTTTGCATTCCAAACAATTTTCAAAATGTACTGTAGTATTATAAAATTTTATTAATATAACAAATTCTTACGCAATCATTTAAGACATGTTGTCAGCAAACTAGCCATCCACTTTCTTCACATGCATCTTCTTAAAAATCTCATAAAAATTGGGATCTCGACCCAATTTTCCAGCCTAGAATATGTTTTTATTAAGTCAAAAAAATAAATGATCAAAAAATTTAACACTTTTTATAAAACCATGTAGAGATTTAATTTTTTGGACTATTAGGACAACAACTAAATATAAAAATTTTTATAATTTTAAAATTGTACCAAATCGCGAGAATGCTCAATGCTCGACTTTGACCCTTCTATGTGTCGACAGATTCTTGTACCTATTCCAGCTACCTCACTTCATCAATTTTTGTAGGCAATATCTGATTTTTTCTTCACATCTGGTTCCTCCCAATACTTAGGCCACTTGGGTTAGTCATCCTCGGATATAAAATAAGCCTTTCTTTTATATTCTCTAATTTATAGACAAAATTAGAATACCATCGAGTAGTATTGCTATCCCATAATGACTTTATCTTTCCATCAAAGTTGGGTGCCAATGTGCACTGATTCTATATATAGAAAAATCACAAAAGAATTTATATTAACAACAAAAACATAATTATTTACTGCCCTAATAATACCCAGCATAATAGTTAAGTTATTAGATAATTATTTTTCTATGCTTTTGTTTTGTTATTTTTACCTGAAAGTCATTAAAATAAGACTCTTTTGTCAATTCAGAAACTTTCTTCTAGGAGAATGCTTTAGAATCAGTAATTTCTTGAAAGACTTTGTAATTATAGTCGAACACTTGTGAGATGGAATAAAACTGTACAAATAAATAAATAACATTGAAAATAAACAAATCATAACTATATAAAAATAACCTTTGACAGTAACATCAAATTTTTTTTTCAAGTCATATTGACATATTTATTTTACCTCCTATCCACAATCTCAATTACTAACTTTGCACTGACCATAGAGGAATGCATAGTATTTGATGATGTCGTTGGTTTTTTAAATGGGGGAACTATCAGCGTAAAATCTGGTGTAGAAGATAGAGATGGATCAAAATGTGCGGAGGAAGCACAATGAGATATGGCGACACAAATGGTGGTGATGGTGATGGTGACACAAATGGAGATGGTGATTGTGATGTTGAAGTCTGGATATGGCGGGTATGAGATGGTACTGATTTTGCAACGTTATGTAACATACTAGATGAATTTGGTATATTTCTGCACCACGTCCACCTCCACCACGACCATGTCCTTTAAGCGTCATCTGCTGTACAAAATAAAATATAGAACAAATAATAAAGATATGATGAACAAGCATGCATTATAGAATAAAACACACCAATAGATTTCAACAAAATATAGTAGTCTTTTATAGTTTAATATTATAATAAAATTATAATAGTTTAAATATCGGCATCACTGTCATTCTCTAATGGATCTTCTGATATTGTGTTTGATTCTGATAGAAGTTCGAACTCATCTTCAGATAGAAATTGATCATCTTCAATTTCTATTAGGCTACCATTTGAGGCACATAAATTTTATGGATCTTCACCTACATGCATAGGCTCAATAATATTTATGTCATCTTCCTGGAATGCCGGTGTAATTTCTAAGTATGCACTTCTTTGTTTAGATGTTGGTACTTCAAAATTTGACCAAGCTTTGATTTTGAAAACCACCCTCCAATCACTCTTATCATGACATAAATTTGGATATGTATAAAAATATAATTGAGCAGCTTGAACTACCATAATAAAAATCTTATATCAAATATATATATGTTTATGGTTAATATCCACTAGATTATAATCCTAATGAATATTTGTGCCCACATTTCATGTAGGATCAAACCACGCGTACTTTAATAATACAATCCTACTATTTTCGAGTCTAGGATACTCTAACTCAATAACTTCTTTGAGTTGACCATAATATTCAATCTCATCTGCAATATAACATGAACTTTTAATGCATACACCACTATTCATTATTGTTTTAAAAGAACCATGCTTGATTGTGTTAAATTTATATTCATTGACAAAATACCTAGTATAGTTTGTCACATATCTAAATGGGCCTTTAATTAGATTCTGAATGAAAATATTTGAATCTCCATTTGAAGGATCAATTGCCCGTGACATAAATATTAAAAAATGATATTAACAAATAAAAGATACTAATAAATTAAATAATTAACAAATTTAAAACTTAATAATTCTCAGATAATTTTTGAACTAATTCACAAATATAGTTTCTAGCATATAATTGACATTATTTCTAGAAATTACTGGTTGCTTATATTTTAACTGCTCAACATAAATACTGCACAAATTTAAAAAGAGAAAGAAAAAAATATATCAAATTTTAATAATTCCTATTAAAGATAAAATTAAAATATGATTAAACCTGCAACCATTTTGGTTATACATACTTAATATATGGTGCAACCTTTTCACAATTAAGCAAAGTGTAGCTTCAGGTTGCTTTATACTTTTCATCTATCATATATCTTTTCATTGCTCTTCCAAATGCTCTTCTAGGGTGCTTGAAGATAGATAGTTTGTCGACAGAATCATCTTCTACCATCACATGACCTTCATCATTCTGAGACACATTTCTATTCTTTGTATTGACATGATCTTCAGAATAATAAGAACAAAATGATGATGCTTCTTCTACTAAATATGAATTGTAAATTGAACCTTCAACTTTTGCCTTGTTTCTAACATTCAATTTCAACTTACGAAGATACCTACAACCATAATGTTAGGTTTCATTATATTAAATTACAATATTATTGTTATGTATGAAATAATAAAACACATCAAATTATATGTATTTACCTCTCAAAATGATACATCCACCTATATTGCACTGGCCTTGTTATCCTTGCTTCATATGCTAAATTGATCTGCAAATACTCCATTGAGTCAAAAAACTCGGTGGGCATATCCATTCAAGTTTACAAATAATAAGTGGAATGTCATTCTCCATCCTCACAATGTCATCTATTTTGATTGTAGTTACAGTTAACTCTTTGAAAAACAAACTAAGTTCTGTAAGGACCTTCCAAACACTTAGGAAAAGTAATTCACAGAATGCAATTCGTATTAATCTTTACATAAATACATGACAGGCATGCCTTTTCATTCCAAATAACTTAAGATTCTTAATATCCATGCATCTACCCATATTTGACACATCTATCATGAAATTTTAAATTTTTAACTCATTCACACAATAGTTGTCTTACCTTCTCATCATGTATGTAGCAAGCTTTAAATAATTTTTCTTGTTGCCTCATTCAGTTTCAATTCAGGATGCGATAGTAATCATTCAACTCTTGTCTTGATTTTAAACTATCTTTTGTTTTTTCGTGTACATTAAGGATAGTGTTGAAAACATTGTCAAACACATTTTTTTCAATATGCTTACATTTAAGTTATGACGAATTAAATTGGACTTTCAATAGGCCAAGTCCCAAATATACTACGTTTCCTCCAGAAAAATATTTTGTTTATTGGTCCATTACTTCTAGTAGCATCCTTTTCAGTATCCTTATTCAAACCCAAACTCTTAATCTCTGTCATAATATCATCTCTTGAATGAACTGCTGGTGCCACTATCATCACAGTTTTATTTTTGGAAATGCAGTTTATTTTTTCGAAATGCAGTTTATTTCTTCGAAATGGATGATTCATAGGTAGTAACTTACGATGGTTATCAAACCATGATTGTTTACCACTAAATTTGAGGGTAAATACATCATAATTTGTCATACAATATGGGCCTTCATACCATCCTATAGTACTCTAGCCAGACAATATTGAATATGCAGGAAAGTCACTTACTGTCTACATAAGGGCTTGCCCGCATAATGAAATTTAATTTTTGAAATATCATATTATCCATGCCAACATTTATAAATGATTTAATTTTGCAATAAGAGACTGTATGAAAATATCCAACATGTCTTTCAGATTTTTTGGCCCTAGAACCAATATTGACAAAAACATATATTGTTCCTTCGTACACAACCACAAAAGCAAGTTATAAGTCGTCACTATCACTAGGCATGTTGAATATTGTTATCTATATTGCTCAAATGGTTGAAATCAATTAGTGCAGAGACACAATCTCACATTTTGATTTTCAGCTACAAAATCTTGATGTATATGATTAAAATACTTCCAAGCAAGTGAATATGATGGATGACGCATTACTCCTTCAACCTCAAGCTCAAAATTTCACATCATATCATTTGATACAGCATTTGATGCATATAGTCTCTATATTAGAGGAATTAATAGAAAATAATACATCTTCTTAAATGTAACTTTTAATTTTTGCAGCGTATCTACAACACAAGGTGCCTTGTTAAATCGAAGATGATCACAAACTTACAGCTAATTAAATCACTATCACCACCTCAATATAACATACATCCATTGAAATAACAATCAATTTTTCCATTAGTAGACCCATTCCTCATAGTAACTTCTTAGTATTATAAATGTTGTTAGTAATCAAATTATTATCCGGTACAATCTCTTTCATTAGTTCTGTCACCTGATCAAATTATTTCTTAGACATGATTTTTCTGACTTAATACATATAAGTCGAGCCAAAAGTGACAATTGTGAATGTGTTTTACAACTAGGCCACAACTTTTTATCTGCAGCTTTAAGTATATCATAAAATTTATGAGCTTCAGGATTAGGTGGTTCATCCATGTAATCCATATTGAAGTCAACACTAGTAGCTTCCATATCATTATATTGCATGTGTTTGATGATTTTTCATCCCAAGAAAATGATTCAATACCCTCATTTTGGTCAATGTTCAAAGCCATTGTACTATTTCCATGTAAAATCCAAACAAAATAATTTGGCACAAAGCCATATTTAGCCAATGATATCTTAAAGTTTTTGCATCACGTAAAGGAATATTTTGACACTTGCGATGATTACATGGACACTTAATTTTTTTCGATTCATCAATCTCGATTGACTACATGCAAAATTGATTAAAGTTTCAAGCTCACTCAAAACATCTTTATTCAAAATTCCATTCATAAACCATCTATACATCCACTGATGATCTGAACTCATTTTGCCCTGTATTATTTACAAAAAATAATGCTAATCATTATTTTGAATTAACATTTATTACTACAAAATATACTAATAATTAAATAAAATTACATACAGATGAATTTTTAAAAATTAAATATCATGAATATCAAGGCAATGTGTTTGTAGAATCTACATGAATAAATAAAACAATTTTTATCACGCTAAAGATTAATAAATATCACGGTAATACTAGATAAAGGAACCAAAATTCGATAATGCACAAGAAAGGAAAGCAAAAAAGAAAGACATTTAAAGTTTGAAGGGGAAGAGGGAGGGAGAGAGAGAGAGAGAGAGAGAGAGAGAGAGAGAAGGTGGGGAGAGAGAGGGGTAGAGAAATGGACAGATGGGAAGAGAGAAAGAGAAATGTGAGAGGGAGAGAGAGAGAGAGAGAGAGAGAGAGAGAGAAAGGGGGAGAGAAATGGTGAAAGGGAGAGATAGAGAGAGGGATAGAATTTGAGGGAGGGAGGGAGGGAGAGGGTAAAAGTGTGAGAGAGAGAGAGAGAGGGAGAGAGAGAGAGAGAGAGAGAACAAGTAAGAAATGAGTGCAAGAAAGAAAATAACAAGCGAGAGAGAGTGACAGAAAGAAAAAGAGGAAGAGAGTGACAGAAAGAATTAGAGAGGGAGAGGGAGACACATAGAGAATGCAGTGTTAGAATGAGGAATTACATAAAAGAAAAAAAATTCTTCTATACAAACCTATCAAATATTACATCTTTTGTGATACATAAGTTCATATATGAGCCTGAGGCCCAAGGAGTGAGATTATGTAAGAGTACGACCCTTATTTTATTATACCATATATGAGCCTGACCAACGGACACTCTCTTGCTATGTGCTTACATATTATTGATATTATATCTTTTGTCATTTAATTTCAAGTTAGTCAAACTAATTAGTATTATTTCATATATTATTATATGTTAGTATACATATAGTAATGTAGTTATAAATAATTACATATAGTTTAGCATATAGTTATATATAGATATATGCATACAAGTTGTTATAAGTAGATATATATAAATGTATACAAAGTTATAACAATTATATAGATTTACATATATGTATACATATATGTATACATAAGTAAAAATAAAGTTATATTTATTTATATAGAGTTATTTATACTATACAAATATTTATATATAGTTTACACATATAATTAACATTATGTTGTATGTTTTTATACATAAATTAAAAATATAGTTAAATTTGGTTATACATATAGTTACATGTATAGTTAACTTATATTTATACATGTATGTATATATATGTATTCATATAATTTCATATATTTATACATATAGTTATGTATAGGTATGGATATACTATAATACATTTGTTATACTAATATATAAAAATGTATATTAAATATATGTTGTTAATAATATATTTAAATATAGTTATGTATAAAGTTTTTATAGTTATACATATAGTAAGATAAAATTATTTATAGTTATATGTTATTATACATATATATATATATAGTTATAAAAATTATATATCATTAAACATTATGTTATATATATATATACACACACACACACACACACATACATACATACACACACACATTTATTCATACGAGTAGTTATATTTAGTTATACATAAATATATACAAAGTTATAAACAAATATATAGATTTATGTATATATATACTTATATGTATAAATAGTTAAAAATATAGTTATATTATATTATAAAGTTTTATTTAATTTTACAAATATTTATATATAGCGTACACATATAATTAAACATAATGTTGTATGTTGTTATACAGTAATTATAAATATAGTTACATGTGGTTATACATATAGTTGCGCATATAGTTATACTTATATTTATACATGTAGGTATATATATTTATTCATATAATTTTATATATTTAGACATATAGTTATGTATAGGTATAGATATAGTAAAATACATTTTTATATACTAATATATACAAATATATATTAAATATAAGTTGTAAATTATATATTTAAATATAGTTATGTATAAAGCATTTATAGTTATGTATAAAGATTTTATAGTTTTACATATAATAAGATACAATTATTTATAGTTATACATTATTATAGATATAGTATATATAGCTATACTTATTTTTATATAGTTAAACATATAGTTATATATAGATATATTCAAACAAATAGTTATACATAAATATATAAGTTATAAATAAATATATAGATTTACATATATGTATACATAGTTACAAATATAGTTATATTAAATTATATAGAGTGTTATATAGTTATACAAATATTTATATATAGTTATACACATATAGTTAAACATAATGTTTTATGTTATTATACATGTAATTATAAAATATAGTTAAATGTAGTTATACATATAGTTACACATATAATTATACAAATTTTATACATGTAGGTATATATATTTTTTTATATAATTTTATATATGTATACATATAGTTATCTATAGGTATATATATGGTAAAATACATTTTTATATACTATATAAAAATGTATATTAAATATAGTGTTAATTATATTTTTAAATATAGTTATGTATAATATTTTATAGTTATACATATAGTCAAAAATAATTATTTATAGTTATATGTTCTTATACCTTATGGATCCAATGGCAAAAAGATAAAACAAAAAACAAACAAGTTCAGTTGACAATAGATAAGAACAAAGTAATGGGGTCTTGTATTTTAGGCGTGCAATATATAAATATAAATGCATTTGAATCCCATAGAAAAAAATGATGTCATCCACATAACAGAACAAAACTCAAGTAAAATAGGCAAAGATTAGATCCACATCTAGATATGCCAACAAAGTTTGTCTCATCCTGCTAAAATTATTTGACTTGCTGGCAATGTAGTTGGAAAGCCTATCAAGACCCTCGTAGAGGCCTTGCCAGAGGTATCAAAGGCGCCCTGAATGTACAAATGGTGTTGGCATCATTTCAGTTGCATTCATTGCATTGGGAAGATTTTGCTTATTGGCAAAACACTAGACAAAACTGCATCTCGAAGCTTTTCCTTGTTACCATTCTATGCAACTCATCTCTGGCTTCAACACTCGAATTGTTGTCCACCACAAAATATGAGACCTTGGGTATTTTGGAAGTAATCTCTCAAGAAAGGGCGAATCTTGTCTTGAACCCCAACCCTCCACATAGTGAAATTTATGTTTTTGTATTCAACAGTCTTTACATTGAAGACAATAGTAGGAATTGTGGTCACAATTTCACCATGCATCAACTTATACAGAATGGTTGTCTTACCACCAGCATCAAGACCTAGCATCAAAATCTTCATCTCCTTGTTGGCAAACAGCCTGGAAAATAGCTTTTGAACGCAAACCTCATTTCTTCCACTAAATCTCAATTCCTATTTCATATGGCAGTAAAGAGATCTGATGAGAGAAAGAAACAGAATCAATAGACCTCAAGAGATAGTCACCAGAGAGGAAGGTCAACCTCTATATGTTCTTATACCTATAGTATATATAATTAAAAAAATTTTTATATAGTTAAACATATAATTATATATAGATATATTCATACAAGTAGTTATAAGTAGTTATACATAAATATATACAAAGTTATAAATAAATATATACAAAGTTATAAATAAATTATAATTTAATTATATGAAATATATGTATACATAGATACAAATGTAGTTATATTTAATTGTATAAAGTATTACATAGTTATACAAATATTTATATATACTTATACACATATAGTTATAAATATGTATGTAGTTAAAGATATAGTTATATATAACATTTTTATAGTTATACATATAGTAAAATACAATTATATATAATTATATATTATTATACATATGATATATTTTGTTAAAAATATAGTTATATAGAATTACTCATATTGTTATAAATATTATATAGTTAAAAAATAATTATATATAGTTATTAATATAGTTATAAAAATAATTTATTTAGTTTTAAATATAGTTAAATATAATTATGAAGAGTTTTATATAATTATATGAATATTTATAAATAGTTATCATATACTATGATAACAACACACTCTAATGGCCAATTGAATTACACCACTATAGAGAAAGAACTTGTATCAACAGTCTTTTCTTTTGGCAAGTTAATATCATATTTAGTGGGAACCAAAGTCATATTATATACCAAATATTCTATAATCAAATATCTCATAAAAAAGAAAGATGTCAGACCTAGATTGATTTGATGGATTTTACAATTACAATAGTTTGAACTAGTGATATTAGATAAGAAATGTACATATAATCAAAATTGAAAATAGCTTATCAAGACTAGAAAAAAAAGATAGAAGAGTTATTGAAAGAGATATTAAAAATTTTTTTTGAACAAATTATAGTATTGAATTAAAATGAAACTTCATGGTATGTAGTATTGAATGAACCTTATCATTGCAAGTAGTCTATCTATCTATCTATCTGTTTATATGTAGTATTGAATGAAAATGAAACTCCATGGTATGTAGTATTGCAAGTAGATAGATTTGTCTATTTATATGTCTGACTATCTATCTATTTATTTTTTTATATTTCTTTCTATCTTTCTATCTACCTATCTGTCTATCTATTTGTATATCTGTCTTTTGTCTACATGGTTGTCTATCTATCTTTCTATTTATCTATCTACCTATTTTTTTATCTATATGTCTATTTGTATGCCTATCACTACTTTAAAAGGTTCATTTAACTAGTGAAAATTAGCTAGGTATCAATCCCTAGATAAATTGTGAGGGATTAGCTAGGGAATAGTAGGGAATTTTTGAGTTTACTATGAAATAAAAATTAGAAACGAATTAGCGACGGAATAGCGATGTAAATTCCGTGTAAAGAAAAATAGGGAATATTGCGACGTCTTTAGCGACAGAATTTCTCTAGCTAATTAAATCCATAATATATCGACATATTTAGTGGCATAACTTTCCTAGCTAATTACATCCGGAATATAGTGACGAATTTAGCGATGGAATTTCCTTGCTATTAAAATTCGAAATATAGCGATGGATTTAGCTACGAAAGTTCCCTAACTAATTACATCTAGAATATAGCGATGGAATTTCCTTAGCCAATCTTTAATTATTTAAATTTTTTAATTTTATTTGTTTTAATGGTCTATAGATGAGCGATCCTTGAAGGAGACATTCTCCTCATAAAATTATAAAAAAACATATTTTAACTAAATAATTTAAAAAATGTAAAAATACAAAAAAATAATATTAATATGGAATAAAATAACTATTTTTATGATTATAAATTTTTAAAAAAATATACAAAAAATTTTTCTAAAATTTTTAATTAAGAAACTTAAAAATTTGTATTAAAGTAATATTAAATAATTAATTCTATTATTATAATAATTTTTTAAGATATTTAAAAATTAAATGAACATACATTAAAATTTCTACTAATATAAAGGTAAATAATTCATTGTATGATTAAATAAAAAATATTTTTAAAAAATCTTAATTGATGAATAAACTAGTAAATATTAATGTATTATAAGTATAAAAAAATTTATGATTATTGGAAACTTTTAAAAAAATAATTAATACAAAATTTGAAAATCTTGACTATTATAAAAATATAAAATTTTTCATTAAATTTAAAATAAAATAAATTAATATTAAAAAATAAATACATAGATATTTGCCCCTACTAAAATTTATAAGAATTAAACAATTGAGTAATATTTTTACTATTAATTTTTAATATTCAGACTTTAAAAAAATAATAAATATAAATTTTTTTAATTATCTTCTCACTTTAAGTAATTTTTAAAATTTTAAAAATTTTAAATGATATCAAATAATATGAAATTTATGCCTTTAAAATTATTTTATAATATCTTCATAAAAATTAATATGAATTCTTAAAAATTTATAACCATAAAATATATATATTTTTAAGAGTATTTATTATTCTCCAAAAAGTGGCTTGAAGACCAATTATCTTTTCTTGTGTGCATTGCAATATAAAGTATATTAATTTTGTAGCCATGATTTTTTTTCTAGTTGGAAGGCTAAATATCTATTTTTTTAAATTGTTTATATATTTATTGTTTAATTATTTGATAATATAAGTTTGCAAGATATTTGTTTTCATGCGCGCCTTGCTACATGCACATAACTTGTTTAAAAAATTTATTAAGTTAAAAAAAGATGAGTATTAATGTTTTTTATATATTTATTGTTATTAATAATTTGATGATTAAAAATTAAAAAAAATACAGAAGTATATTACTTCAAAACATGTTTCTTGTTGTCCAGAGACAACTATAAGTCTCTAACTTGCGCCATCCACGTCTCTCTCTCGACATAGAAAAATCATACGAAACCTAATATGAAAGGATTTTTTTTCAGCAGTGAATTTTTTATCAATTTGTTGTACGCTTTCTACCCTAACTCTTTATCGCTTATCTTTATGTAAGAGTATTTGTTTTAATTCTGGTGTTTTTTTTTCCAATTTCATCTTTTTCCTAGCATATGTATATTCTCCGATAAATCCTTGTTTTGTATTTTTCCATAGATGTGTTAGTCACTATGGCTATTAGAGTTTGTGGTGAGCAGTGTGCATATAATAACATATTTTCTAATATACAAAATTTTTTATAGAAAAAAATATAGAAATAATAATTGATATTATGGTCAATTATTATTGAGACCCAAAATAATAATAATAGTCAAATAATCAAAAATATCTTGAATCATTAAAGAGAATATAAGAAATTCCATACATATTTTACAATATTTCTGAATATACATAGGACCACAGTATACATCTTCTTGAGAGAACCTAATAAAAAATTTACAATATTGATAACATTTTTAAGAGCAATCTTAAAGAATAAAAGAAATATATTCTCATATTATTCTTTATATCTAGTAGGGTTAACAAAGGAAAATTGATCGAGAAATATTCACATAAACATATGCTGGAATAAAATAATTTTTTCATTGATATATTACTTAAAAATTTAAAAAATATTTAAATCATTGAGATATTCGAAACTTTTATAAAACAATATAATAATATATCTAACTCAAAAAAATCATAAAAATGCGAATCTTAAAGACTTTTCTAAATATATTTCATCATTTAAATCATTATGATTAAATGTATTATTAAAAATTAATTATTAATTAAATAAAATAAGAGCGAGATATAATCTATACTATAAGTATAAATATTTGTAGAGGCAAAAGCATTAAAAAAATAGATCTATGTTTATCAGTCTATCTGATAAACTTAATCTCTTTTTATTGTTAATCTTAAAGAATTAATCTTAAAGACTTATAGTATAAATAGAGAGATACTTATAGTAAAAAATATATACGAGTATCTCTCTGTATATCTTAAATAATCTTATTTATTAGTCTATCTGTCTGTCTATCTATCTATCTATCTGTTTGACGATTTATATGTTTGTCTCTGTCTATCTATCTATTCATTCTTGAGACATAATTCTTAAATATCATTTGGGTTTATTTTAATGATTTTCTTAGGTATTATGTCTATTTGTCTATCTGTCTGTCTCTCTTTTTGTCTATCAGCCCATTTTTCTATTGGCTATCAATCTATATGTTGTATCTGTATATCTTTCAATCTATGAATCTATTTTCTAGTTTATCTCTTAATATATTTACTTGTATATATGTATATCTATCAATGTGACTATCTTTCTTTCTATTGTGTATATATTTATATGTCTATCTCTATTTATATATGTATATGTCTATATGACTATATATAACTATATTTCTATTTATTTTTCTGTCTATCTTTTTATCTAACTATCTATTATCTATCTATTGTCTATCTATCACTCTATCTATCTATCTATCTATCTATTTATCTATCTATTGGTTAATCTATCTATCTAATTATCTGTCTATTTATATATCTGTCAATATGGTATATATTTCTCTCTATTTGTATATGTGTATATATATTTATCAGTTTATCTTTTATCTATCTACGTGTCTATCTGTGTGTGTATATATATATATATCTGACTATCTCTCTATCTATCTATTGTGTATGTCTATCTGTCTATTTCTCTAAATATATATCTATATATCTATCAATCTTTCTATCTATCTATTCGTTTATATGTATGTCTATCACTCTTTAAATTTATTTCTATCTGTGTCTATCTACTATAGACTATCTATTTATCTATCTATCTATATATCTATTTATCAATCTGTATGTTTGTAAATCTGCCTTCTATCTGACTATTTGTCTATTTTTCTTTCTATCTTTCTATCTGTTTATCTAACTGACTTCAATCTGCATGTGTGTCCATCTATCTCTATTTGTCTATTTGTCTACTTGTCTATCTATCAATCTAATTATCTATCAATCTACCTATCTGTATGTTTATATATGTCTAAATATTTATCTATCTGTCTATCTGTATATCTATCTATCTATCTATCAGTCTATCTGTCCATCTATATATCTATCTATTTGTCTATCTGTCTATTTGTATATCTTCATTCTATATATCTATTTATCTATCGATCTATTTATTTCTCCATCTGTCTCTCTCTCTCTATCTATATATACCTATCAATCTATCTATCTGTCTATCTATCTATTTCTATCTATTTATTATTCTATCTATCTGTCTATATTACTATCTATCTCTCTATATTCCTTTCTATCTATATAATTTCTATTTATCAAACTATATATTTGGTTAATCTATCTATCTCTCTATTTGTATATGTGTTTATCAGTTTATCTCTTTATCTTTCTACTTGTATATCAATATATATGTCTATTTGTTTATCTGTCTATATGTCGATCTATATATCTATCTATCTACCTATGTGTATTCTATCTAATAGTCTATATATTTATTAATCTATCTGTCTATTTGTCTATTTATCTATTTTGTCTATATGTCTATTTGTCTCTCTATCTATTTGTTAATCTATATGTCTTTTTATCTATATGTATATCTCTATATCTACCTAGCTGTCTATTAGTTTATCAATCGATCTGTCTTTCTATCTATTTATCTATATAAATTATTAATCAATTTATATGTCTACCAGGCTATATTTCTTTGTCTTTTTGTCAATTTATCAAATTGTCTATTTGTCTATCTATCTTTCTAACAATCTATATATCATTTTATTTTTGTCTATCTATTTTGTGTGTATACATCTATTTGTCTTTTATCTATATATTTGTCTTCTATCTATTTATTTGTCTATTTATCTGATATATGTCTATTTGTCTATCAGTTAATTTGTCTATCTACTTGTCTATCTAGCTATCTGTCTATGTTTATCTATCTATATATCTTTCTATCTATCTATATGTTTATCTGTCTATCTGCCTATATATATGTCAATATTCTATCTATTTTTATGTTTATCTATCTACCTGTCTATCCATCTATTTGTAGATCTTTTAACATGTCTATATGTCTATTTATATATTGGTTTATCTATCTATTTAACTTTCTTTCTATCTATCTGTTCTGTCGAATTTCTATCTGTCTATTTGTGTACATGTCTATTTGTCTATCTATCTATCTATCTGCATATCTATCATTTATTTATTATAATTATCTATCTATCTTTTGTCTATCAATATATCTTTTTATCTATCTATTTATCTATCTATTTATCTGTATATCTATCTGTCTATTTGTATTATTTATATCTGACTATCTATCTTCATCTATTTCTGTACTATCTCTATCTATCTCTCTCTGTCTATCTGTCAATCTAGCTATCTAACTATCTCTCTCTGTCTATCAATTTATCACTCTATCTGTCTATATGTCAATCATTTATCAGTCTATTTGTCAATATCTTTTTCAGTCATTCTATCATCTGTTTATCTGTCTTTCTGTAATTCTGACTAATATCGATCTATTTATTTGGTTATCTATATATATATATATATATATATATATCTATCTATCTATCTATATATCTTTCTATTTGTTTATCTGTCTATCTTTCTATTTTTCTATTTGTTTATCTATCTATCTATCTATTATTTATCTATATGTTTATCTATCTATTTGTATAGATGGTCTATCTATATATTTGTTTATCAGTCTATCTTTCTATTTGTCTATCTATCTATCTATCTATCTGACTTTGTGTCTACCTATTTATGTGTCTATGTTTATTTATATATTATTCCAATCTCTCTACATGTCTATTTGAATTTCTATCTTTCTATATGTCTATCTATCTATATCTTAATTTTTTTGTCTCTATATATATATATTGAAGTATCTATCTAACTATCTTTTTATTTGTCTGTTTATCTATCTGTCTATTTGGCTATTTGTCTCTCTATCTATCTATCTATTTTCTATTTGTTTATCTATCAATCTGTCTATCTATCAATCTGTCTATCTATCAATCTGTCATCATTCTGTGTCTATCTGTCTATATTTCTATCTGTCTATCTATTTATCTTTTTTTTCTATTTTTCAATCTATCTATCTACCTATTTACGTGTCTATCGGTCTGTCTGGCTATTTGTCTACCTATTATATCTGTCTATCTATCTATTTTACCATCTTTCTATCTATCTATTTGTGTATATGTCTATCTATCTATCTATCTCTATTTTTATCTTTCTATCTGTCTATCTGTTAATCTGTCTATCTATTTGTTTATTTGAATTTTTATTGATTTATTTACCTATCTATCTTTCTTTCTTTCTGTCTATCTGTCTATATGTTTATCTATCTATCTATCTATCTATCTATTTGTATATCTATCTATCTATCTATCTATCTATCTATTTGTCTATCTGTCTATCTATCTATCTTTCTGTCTATTTGTCTAACTATATATTTGTTTATCTATCTTTTGCCTATCTATCTATATGTCTAGATATCTATTTGTCTATCTTTATATCTACTGTATATCTAACTATCTAATAATCTATCTTTTTATCTTTCTATTTGTGTATGTCTATCTGACTATCTGTCTATTTGTATATCAATCTATCTGATTATCTGTCTATCTATCTTCTGTATATTTTTCTATCTGTATCTCTCTATTTGTCTACAGTCTCTCTTTTTATTTGTCTATCTGTCTATCTACTTATCTATTTATCTATCTGTCAATCTAGCTATCTACCTATCAGTCTCTCTCTCTATTCGTCTATCGATCTATTTGTCTATCAATCTTTCAGTCTATATGTAAATATGTATGTCATTCTATAAATCTGTCTATCTGAATACTTTCAATCTATTTATCTGTCTATTTGCCTATCTATGTATCTGTCTATATGTCTATATGACTATCTCTGAATCTAGATATCTACCTATATGGTCAATCTGTTTATTAGTCTATCAATCTGTATATCTGTCAATCTATCTTTCTGTCTATCATTCTATATGTCTATATGTATTTCTATCAATCTGTCTATCTGTCTGTATGTCAATCTATCTATTTCTTTATCTATCTATCTATGTATCTGTCTATCAGTCTTTCTATTTTATATATCTATCTATCTACATATTTATATGTCTTCTTTCTATCAATCTATATGTCAATCTATCTATTTGTCTATCTGTCTTTCTGTCTATCTATCTATCGAATGTTTTATCTATCTATCTATTTATTTATCTATATGTCTATCTGTCTATTTGTCTAAATGTCTATCTGTAATGATAGTAAATCTATATATTTGTATATCTTTCTATCTCTCTATCTGTCTATATTTCTATCTATCTGACTGTCTATCAACCTATTTATATGTCTATCTGTCTATTTGTTTATTTGTCTATTTTCATGTGTGTTGTCTTTATCACTTTTTTTCTATCTGTCTGTCTATTTATCTATCATATTTTTTTAAATCTTTCTATCTCTCTCTTTATCTATCTATCTATGTATTTTATATATATATATATATATATATATATCGATCTATCTATATAGTTGTCTTTCTGTCTAACTATCTGTCTATCTATGTATCAGCTCTATCAATCTATATATCTGTATATCTCTTCTTCTATCTATCTTATTATTTATTTTTCTATCTGTCTATCTATTTCTTTATTTTTCTATCTGTGTCTATTTCTTTATTTTCTATCTATCGTTCTATTTTATCTGTCTATCTGTTTATGTTTCTATCTCTCTATCTATCAATTATCTATCTATCTATATTGTCTCTCTATCTATCTCTCAATCATATATCTTTTTAATAATTTAACTATATCTATCTCCTTGTCTATCTGTCTATTTATCAAAGTGACTATCTTTCTATCTTTCTATTATGTATAATGTCTATCTATCTGTCAGTCTACTTACCTATCTGTCTATCTGTGTATCTGTATATCTATTTATCTATCTATTTATCTATCTATTTATCTATCTATCTATCTAACTATCTAAATATCTATCTTTCTATCTCTCTATATGTCTATATCATTTATCTGTCTATCTCTCTATCTATTTATCTGTCTAATCTATTTATGTGTTTATTTCTTTATCAATCTACTTGTTTGTATGTCTATTTGTCTATTTGTCTATCTATTTTTTTGTCTGTCTATCTGTCTATTTGTCTTCTATATGTATGTGTATGTCTATCTCTCTATTTGTCTATATGTCTGTTTGTATATCTATCTAACTATCTATCTATTTTTATATCTTTATATATATCTATCGATCTATATATCTATCTATCTTTAGTCTATTTGTCTATCTGTCTAGCTAGCTATCTATCTATATTTCTGTATATCTGTCTATCTATTTATCTATCTATTTGTCTATCTATCTATCTATCTTTCTATTTATCTATCTGTCTATCTATCTATATTTCTATCTCTATCTATATGTCTATCTATCTATATGTTTATCTATCTATATTTCTATCTATCTATATGTCTATCTATCTATATGTTTATCTATCTATCTGTCTATCTATCAATCTGTCTATATATCTATATATCTATCTGTTCTTTTTATCTATATGTCTATATTTTTATATGTTTATCAGTTTATCTCTTTATCTATATACACTACAAGAAAAATCATATATAGTTAGAAAAAATTCAATAGCTAAATGGGCGGTATCCATCACTAAACAGAATATAGCCATGGATTAACAATGAAACCATTCCCAATCTAAAGTGCTCGTCACTATAATTTAGCGAGTGAAAGTGTCCCTAGCTAATAATTAACGACAGAAAAATTTCTAGCTAAAAAAAAATAAATTTACCTAGCTAAATTAGCAAGCTAAATGAGAGTTTATGTCGATAAATGGATATTACGAAGGAAGCTTTCCAATCTAAAGTACTTATCGCTATTAGCGACATAAATAGTCTCCAGCAAAATAAATTTAGCGACGGAAAGAATTCCTTGCTAAAATAAAGATTTCCTTAGCTAAATTAGCTAGGGAAAATTTTTTGCTAAATTAGCAAGGGAAAAATTCCTAGCTTTTTTAATTTAAAAACTTTTTCAAATTTTGATTTTTTGAAAAAGTTTTAATCAAATAATTTAATATTTTTATATTAAATTGAATAAAAATAGAAATTATAAATTATAATTTATAATTAGCAAAAAATAAAATCATTTAAAAACTTATTATTATTCAATATTTTAAATAATTAACAAAAAAATAACAAAATTTTATTTTATCTTATTCATCAATGTATCTACCGACAGTGCATAAAGTATAATCTATCCATGCATTGTTGTTGCTTTCTCTCCCTCTACTCCTTCAATCACAATTTTTTGCTACGACAAAGTAGTCCGAGTCATGGTGCATCATGTCTAGTAAAAAATCTTTTCACTTATATAAGCTTTGTTTGGGGAACAATGCGGCACCATATCTATAAGAAATTTAAACCACTCAATCAAATCAAAAAAAAAATAAAAAGTAATATTTTGATAAATATATAATACTACAGTATATATGTACATATATACTAGTATTTAACTCGTACTATATTACTATAGTATATGTACGTATATACTACATTTATTGTTGTTGCTAATGATGCTGCTGCCACTGCCGCTGCCGCTCCTGATGTTGCTGCCACTGCTGCTCCCACTGCCACAACTACCATTGTTACTTCTGCTATTGACGCTATTGTTGTTGCTGCCACCACTGCCGCCACTGCTGCTGTCGTTGCTATCGTTGCTTTTGCCACTACTGTCAGTGATGCCACCCCTGTCTGTTTTGCCGTCGTTTCTGCCGCTGCCGCTGCTACCATCGTCACCGCCATCGCTGCTGCTAATAATAAAAGTGGTGCAAGCGATGATGCTCGACTCATGAACTTTCCTGCCATCCACTCATTTTGAGATTGAGCGAGTTTTTGATGAGGCGGCGAGCTGCTTCTCCCAAAATAGGCGATAATATTTCTCCTGGACCAAAATTACACAACACTACACAAGAACCATCATCATCATCATCCTAAGACCTAGTACAATTAGAACCAATCATTGCAGAACCTAGAGCAAGAAAACTTATTTACTCATATGTTCGCTTTGTACAATGTGATAATTGCATTTCAACACAATTACTTAGATTTTTAAGAGCAACCTCTTTCTGCCTGATTGACTTGGACCAAAAATATCTTCATCCAAAAGCTTTAGAGTATGTATAATATCCATGGCTTTTATTGCCTACATCAGTAAGCAATGCATGATGATGACCATACCAGCCCGAGCAATTATATATTTTAAAAGTGTGTCTGTGTAAATGGGTGTGTATGTATGAGAATATATATAAATATCTACAAATAAATATATGCTCCCACTTATATATATACTCAGTATATACTTACGTATATACAACAGTATAAAAGTACGTATATACCGAGTATATATGTACGTATATACTATAGTATAAAAGTACTTGTATACAATGTATATACATACGTATATACTATAATATATAAGTATGTATATATTGAGTATATACGTACAAATATACTCAGTATATATGTAGATATATACTCGATATATACATACATTTATAACAAGTATATCTGTACATTTATACTACAGTATTATATGTACGTCTATATAATCACATTACCTTAGATGACACACACACTTGTACTTTCATGCAAATACACAAACCATCAAAGTCAATAGAAGAAGATAATCTAGTACTTAAAAAACACGCATATATGTCTCTCAGGCATTGTTAGTATTTCTAGTTCTTTTTCCTCTGGTACTCCACGTAGATAGAGAACATTGTTACACCTGCACAAGGAGCATAACCTACTACATTTTCAAACCAATAACCGAAAAAAAGTAATCATATATCTAAACTGCTACTACGCAGATCTACACAAAAATAAGTCTAAAGAACAAAATCACCCTCATAATTCATAGGGAATTTTGTGCTAGCCTCTCCTGTGAGGTTTCACAGCTAGATCTCTAAATGTTATCTATTGTGTCAATGCCGCTAACTGTGACTCCATATAGGACATTTGATGCTGCATTACATTATTAATTTCTTTCATTTCATCATTCATTTGTTTAATTTATTACATTTCTTCCATGAAATAAGTAATCTGCTCATCCTTCTCTTCTTTCATTTCCTACATTTCTTCATTCAAATTAGTATACTGCTCATCATTTTGTTCTTTAATTTCATATATTTCTTCCTAGAAATGAGATATCTACTAATCCTTCTTTTTTATTTCGATCTCCATAACGTTCATTTGTTTCCATTGCTTTTGTTCGACCACCTCATCCACCATTGCTGAGATAGATGAATTAGAAGTATGATTGCTATAACAAAATGCCACTCCCTACGAGCCGATGTCATACACTCGCAGCTTCTTACAACCTCGCATGGTCTCCAAATAAATAGGATCATAGTCAATTGGTTGAAGATACATAGAAATATCAACTTTTTGAGAAGCAGCTGTCACACGTTCCTCCATGAGTTCCGTAGATAAAATAGAGAAACATACTATTTTAGATATACATAAAATAAACTAAATATTTTGCATTCCAAACAACTTTTAAAATGTACGGTAGTATTATAAATTTTATTAATATAACAGATTCATACGGTAATCTTCTGAGACTTGTTGTAAACAAATTGACCATCCACTTTCTTCACATGTATCATCTTGAAAATCTTTTAAAAATTAGGATCTCGATCCAATTCTCCAGCCTAGAATATATATTTATTAAGTCATAAAATGACAAATGATCAAAAATTTTAACAAAATTAATAAAACCATGCACATATTTGATTTATTGGACTATTAGGACAACCACTAAATATATAAATGTTGAAATTTTTAAAATTGAACCAATTCTCGAGCATGCTCAATGCTCGACTTTGACCCACCTGTTTGTCCACAGATTCCTATACCTAGTCCAGCTACCTCACTTTGTTAATTTTTGCTAGTAATATCTAATTTTTTTAACATCTGGCTCCTCCAATACTTAACCACTCTAGCTAGTCATCCTCGGATATAAAATCAGGCCTTTATTTTATATTCTTTAATTTATGGACAAAATCAGAATATCATTCAGCAGATTTGTTCTCCCATAAAGACTTTATCTTTCCATTAAATTTGGGCGCCCATGTGCACTAATTCTATATATATATAATTTATAAAAGAATTTATATTAACAACAAGAACATAATTATTTACTGCTTGAATAATAATCAACATAATAGTTATGTAATTAGATAATTATTTTTCAATGCTTTTGTTTCGTTATTTTTACCTAAAAGTCAATAAAATAAGACTCTTTTGTTGATTCAAAAACTTTCTTCCATGAGAATGCTTTAGAATCGGCCATTTTCTTGAAATACTTAGTAATTATAGGTGAACACTTGTGAAATAGAATAAAACTGTACAAATAAATAAATAACATTGAAAACAAGCAAATCATAAGTATATATAAAAAACCCACTGATGATAACATCAAAATTTTTTTTCAAGTCATATTTACATATTTCTTTACCTCACGTTCACAATCTCAATTACTAACTTAGCATTGAATGCAAAAGAAGGCACTACATTTGATGATGTCGTTGGTTTTGTAAATGGGGGAACTATCCATATAAAATGTGGTGTAGAAGATAGAGATGGATCAAAAGTGTGTGCAGGAATGACAATGGGTGGTGGGCTTATATATGATAAAGGTGATAGTAGAGGTCTCAATGATGGTGATGGTATATAAATTGAGATGGTGATTGTGATGTTGAAGTCTGGATATGGTTCGTATGATATGGTACTTATTTCGCAACATGATGTAACATATTAGATGAATTTGGTTCATTTTTGCATCCACTTCCACCTCCACCACAACCATGTTTTTTAGGCGCCATCTACTGTGCAAAATAAAACATAGATCAAATAATAGAGATATGATGAACAAGCATGCATTTTAGAATAAAACACACCAATAGATTTCAACAAAATATAGAAAGTCTTTTATACTTTAGTATTATAATAAAATTATAATAGTTTAATTATCGGGATCACTATTCTCTAATGGATCTTGTAATATTTCGTCTGATTTTGATAGAAGTTCGAACACATCTTCAGATATAAATTGATCATCTTCAATTTCTATTATGCTACCATTTGAGTCACATAAATTTTTTGGATCTTCATCTACATGCACATACTCAATATTATTTATGTTATCTTCCTGGAATGCCATTGCAATATCTAAGTCTGTACTTTTTTGTTGGGATGTTGATACTTCAAAATTTGATTGAGCTTTGATTTTCCAAATCTCCCACCAATCACTCTTATCACGAGATAAACTTAGATATGTAAAATAATATACTTGAGCAGCTTGAAGTACCATAATAAATGACTCATATCTATTATATCTGTGTTTATGGTTAACATCCACTATCTTATAATTGAAATGAATCTTTGTGCCCATATTTCGTGTAGGATCAAACCACTCGCACTTAAATAATACAATCCTATTATTTTTGAGTCCAAGATACTACAACTCAATAACTTCTTTGAGTTGACCATAATAATCAATCTCATCTGCACTATAACTTGAGCCTTTAATGCATACACTACTATTCATTGTTGTTTTAGAAGAACGGTGCCCGATTGTGTGAAATTTATATCCATTGACAAAATACCTAGGATAGGTTGTCACATATCTAGACGGGCCTTTATTTAGATTTTGAATGAAAATGTTTGAATCTCCATTTGAAGGATTAATTGCTTGTGACATAAATTAAAAAAAGATATTAACAAAAAAGATTCTAATAAATTAAATAATTCAAAATTTTCAAACTTAATAATTCTGACATAATTTTTGAACATAATCACAAATTTAGATTCTAGCATATAATTGATATCATTGCTGGAAATTACCGGTTGCCTATATTTTAAATGCTCAACATAAATACAACACAAATATAAAAAGAGAGAGAAAAATGTAAATCAATTTTTAATAATTCCTATAAAAGATAAAATTAAACTATGATTAAACCTACAACCATTTTGGGTATATATACCATATATATGGTGCAGCCTCTCACAATTAAGTAAAACGTAGCTCCGGGTTGCTTTGTACTCTTCATCTATCATACATCTTTTCTTTGCTCTTCCAAATGTGCTTCTAGGGTGCTTGAAGATAGACGGGTTGTCCACAAAATCATCTTCTACCATCACCTTCATCATTCCAAGGTACATTTCTATTCTTTCTATTGACATGATCCTCAAAATAATTAGAATAAAATGATGTTGCTTCTTCTACTAAATAAACATTGCAAATTGAACCTTCAATTTTTGTCTTGTTTCTAACTTTCAATTTCAACTTATGAAGATACCTACAACCACTAAATTAGGTTTCAATTATATTAAATTACAATATTACTATATGTATGAAATAATAAAACATAGAAAATTATATGTATTTACGTCTCAAAAAGATACATCCACATGTATTGCACTAGCCCTGCTATCCTTGCTTCATATGCAAAATGGACTGGAAAATGCAACATTGTGTCAAAAGAACTCGGTGGAAATATTCATTCAATCTTACAAATAATAAGTGGAATGTCATTCTCCAGCCTCAGCATGTCATTTTTTTTGATTTTGGTTGTAGTTAGCTATTTGAAAAATAAGCTATGTTTTGTAAGTACCTTCCAAACACATAGGGGAAGTAATTCATGAAATGCAATTGGTATAATCTCTACATAAATACATGACAATCATGACTATTCATTCCGAATAGCTTAGATTCTTCATATCCATGCATCTACCCATATTTGAGATATATCCATTAGGGAATTTCAAATTTTTAATCCATTCACATAATATCTGTCTGCCTTCTTATTAAGTGTAGCAATCTTTAGGAAATTTTCCTATTGCCTCATTTCAATTTTAATTCCAGACACCGATAGTAAACATTCAACTCTTGTCTTGATTTTAATGTCTTTTGTTTTTCCATCTACTTATGGATAGTGTTGAAAATATTATCAAACACATTTTTTTCAATATGCATTACATCTGAGTTATGACGAATTAAATTGGGCTTCCAATAGGGCAAGTCCCAAAATTTACTATGTTTCCTCCGGCCAAATAATTTGCATATTGGTTCATTACTTTCAGTAGCATCCTTTTTAGTTACCTTCTTAAAACCCAAACTGTGAATCTTGTCATAATAATTCTTTTGAACAAACTGCTGGTGCAATTATCATGACAGTTTTATTTTTCGAAATGCAGTTCTATTTCTTCAAAATGGATGATTCGTAGGTAGAAACTTACTATGGTTATCAAACCATGCCTATTTACCACTAAATTTGAGGGTAAATGCATCAGAATTTTTTAATGCATACGGGCATGCAAATATCTGTAGTACTCCAGCTAGACAATATTGAATAGCAAGAAAGTCACTTACATCCACATAAGGGCCGCCCTACATAATGAATTGTGCTTCTTGAGATATCATACGTATTCACGTCAACATCTCACAAATGATTTAACTCTGCTATAAGAAGCTGTAAGAAAACATCCAGCACTGTCTTTGGATTTTTTGGCACTGGAACCAATATTGACAAAACATATATTGCTCCTCATACACAACCACGGAGCAAGTTATAAGGTGTCAATATCCCTGGCCTTGTTGAATAAAGTTGTCCAGTTTTCCAAATTGCTAAATCCATTAGTGTAGGGACCTATCTCACATTTCAACTTTTTAGCTGCAAAATCTTGATATATATGATTAAAGTGCTTCCAAGCAAGTTAATCTGATGGATGAGGCATTACCCTTCTTCAGCCTCATGCTCAGAATATCACCTCATATCATTTGCTATAGCATTTGATGCATATAGTCTCTATAATCGAGGAATTAATGAAAAATACATCTCTTTAAAGCATCTTTCAATTTTTGTCCTGTATCTAGCAATACAAGGTGCCTTTTTTAAACCAAGGATGATCACAAAACTTACAACTAATTAAATCACTATGACCACCCCAATATAACATACATACAATGAAACTAATATCCATTTTTTCCACAGGTAGACACATTCCTTATAGTAACTTCTTAGTATTGTAAAAATTATTAGTGACCAAATTATTATTCGGGACAATCTCCTTCATCAGCTCTATCCTTGATCAAATAATTTCTCAACATATGATTTTCTAATTTAAAGCTCATAAGTTGAGCCACGAGAGACAACTGCGAATATGTTTTACAACCAAGCTACAATTCTTTATCTACATCTTTAATCATTTCATAAAATCTCTGAGCTTCAGGATTAGGTGGTTCAGCCACGTAATTCATATTGAAGTAAGCATTATCAGGAGCTATGATCATTCGATGGTATGTGTTTGATGCTTCTTCACCACAATCAAACGATTCAGTATCCTCATTTTGGTCAATGTTTAGAGTCATTGTACATTTCCCATGATAAATCCAAACAAAATAATTTGGCACAAATCCATATTTAGCCAATTAGTATCTTATAGTGTTTGCATCACGAAAAAAGATATTATGACACTTGCAATGATAACATGGACACTTATTTTTTTCTCCATCCCTCCATATCGATTGACTACGTGCAAATTTGATGAAAGTTTCAAGTCCACTCATAAAATCTGTATTCATAATTCCATTCATAAACCTTTTGTACATCCACTATCGATTTGAATGCATTTTGCCATATTTTATTTACAAAAAATATGTCCGATCATTATTTTGAATTATACATTCTATTACTTCAAAATATACTAATAATTAAATAAAATTACTTATAGATGAATATTTACCAATTAAATATCGTGAATATCAAGGCAAAGCATTTGCAGAATCTACATGAATAGATAAAACAAATTTTGGCACGATAAAGATTATTAGATATCACGGTATTACTAGATAAAGGGAGCAAAATATGATAATGCGCAAGAAAGGAAAGCAAAAAATAAAGAAATCAAAAGTTTCGAGGGGGGAGAGGGAGAGAAAGAGAGAGAGAGAAGGTGGGGAGAGAGAGGGGCAGAGAAATGGAGAGACGAGGAGAGAGAGAGGGGGGGTGAGGGAGTGAGAAAGAGAGAGAAAGGGGAGAGAGAGGGGGAGAGATATGGCGAAAGGGATAGAGGGGGAGAGATATTGCGAAAGGGATAGAAAGGGAGAGAAAGGGAGAGATAGGGAGGGAGAGAGAGAGAAAGAGAACAAGCAAGAAAGAAGAGTGAGAAAGAAAATAACAAGAGAGAGTGTGTGTGACACAGAAAAAAAGAGAGGAAGAGATTGACATAAAAAGAATTAGAGGGAGAGAGAGAGAGACACAGAGAATGCAGTGTTAGAATGAGGAATTACAAAAAAGAAATAAAAATTTTTTCTATACAAACCTATTAAATATTATATCTTTTGTCATACATAAGTTCATATATGATCCTAAGGCCCAAGGGCTGGGATTAGGTAAGAATATGACTCTTATTTGTATTATACCATATTTGAGCCTGACTAACGGACACACTCATGCTATGTGCTTACATATTATTGATATTATATCTTTTGTCATTTAATTTCAAGTTAGTGTAACAAATTAGTATTATCCCATTTATAATTATATGTTAGTAGACATATAATTTATGTAGTTATAAATAGTTGTATATACATATATGCATACAAGTAGTAAGTAGTTATGCATAAATGTATACTAAGTTATAAACAATTATATAGAATTACATGTATGTATACATATATATATAATATTATATAATATATAATATACATAATTAAAAATAAGTTATATTTATTTATATAGAGTTTTTTATGGTTGTACCAATATTTATAGATAGTTATACACATAGTTAAACATTATGTTGTATGTTTTTATACATATAATTATAAATATAGTTAAATGTAGTTATACAAATAGTTATAAGTATAGTTAAACTTATATTTATACATGTATGTATATGTATTTTTTAATATAATTTCATATATTTATACATATTATGTATAGGTATAGATATACTATAATAAATTTTTTATACAAATATATAAAATTGTATATTAAATACGTTTGTT
>JAREIK010013389.1:0-28942 GCA_029783825.1 Sapria himalayana
AGATATATAGTTAGATCAATAGTAAAATAAAAAGATAGACAGATATATAGTTACATAGATTGATAGGTAGACATATAGACATATAATAAATAAACAAATAAAAAGATAGATATATAGATAGATTGACAAATAGATGGATATATATTATTATAATATATATAGATATATATAGATAGATAAACAGATCGAATGCTAGACAGATAGATAGATGGACAAAAAGACAGATAGATAAATAAAAATATATATAGATAGATAGATTGAAAAATAAAGATTTACTGATTGACTAATAGATAGCTAGAGAGATAGATAGATAAATGATAGACATCTATATATAGAGACAGCTAGATAGAAATATATAGATTGATAGATAGATATAGATATAATATATATATTATTATATATATATATATATATATATATATATATATAGACAGATAGATAAAAAGATTGATACTTATATCTATCTAAAGATAGATAGATGGATGGAAAAATAGACAGAATACAGATAGAGAGGCTGAGTGATAGAATATATACATATAGATAGATAGATATAAAGAATGAAAAATTGATAGATCGACGAATAGAAAGATAAATAGATATAAAAATAGAAATATAGATTGACAGATATATCGATAGCCATTTAGATACATAGCTAGATAGATACATGGACATATAAATAGTTAGATAGATAGATTGATAGATATGCAGATATATAAATAAACAAATAGACAGATAAATATATAGATAGACACATAGATAGATAGATAGACAAATATATAGATAGACAGATAAAAAATTAGATAGATAGATAGATAAATACATTGACTAATAGACTGATAGATAGCTAGCAAGATAGACAAATAGAATGATAGACACCCTTATATAGAGATAACTAGATAGATAAATAGATAGATAGATAGATGAATAGATAGAATGATAGATAAATAGAATAATATATAGATATAAAGATAGATATAGATAGATGGACAAATACACAGATAGATAGATAGATAGATGGATGGATGGACAAATAGACAGATAGACGATAGAGAGATTGAGTGACAGAAGATAGACATATTGATAGATATATATATATATATATATATATATATATATAGATTCATAGATAGATCAATAAATGGAGAGATAAATAGATATACAAATATATTGATAGATAGATAGATAATATATCGATATCCAGAGAGAAGAGTAGCTAGATGGGCACATAGGCATATAAATAGTTTATATAGATAGATAGATAGATAAGATGATAAATAGATTGATAGATATGCAGATAGAGAAATAGACTTATAGATCGGTAGATTAGTCATATAGAAAGAAATAAAGAAAGAAGATAGATAGATAAATAGATAAAATGATAGACTATAGATAGATTAACTGAAAGATAGATAGATAAAATATAGATAGCTAGATAAAGCTAGATATTAGATATATATAGAGGTAGATAAAAGATAACAGATAATATCTAGATTAGATTAATTAGGAAGACAAATAGAAAGACGAGACAAAATGAAAGATTGATAGACAAAATTGATAGATGATTATATAAATAGACAGATAAACATATTGACTATTAATAGAAAGAGTTTGTAGTTAGATAGTTTGACAGATATTATAGTTTATTGATAGTAACATAGAAAGATAGATAGTTATTTAGTTACATAGATTGTTAGATGGACATATAGTCATTTAATTAAATAAACAAATAAAAAGATAGATATATAGATACATAGATAGATAAATGAATCGCATGCTAGACGATTAGAGATAGAGAGAAATAGACAGATAGATAAATAAAAAATATATATAGATAGATAGAAAGATAAAAGATTGACTGATTAAAAAAGCTAGAGAGATAGATATATAGATAGATAGATAGATGATAGACAGCTATATATAGAGAACAGCTAGATAGATAATATATAGATAGAATGATAAATAGATATACAACATAAATTGATAGATGGATAAATAGATAGATAGACAGACATATAGATAAATAAAAAGATATATAGATATAAAGATAGATAGATGGATGGAAAAATAGACAGATAGAGATAGAGATTGAGTGATAGAAGATTGACATATAGATAGCTATATATATATTATATTGATATTGTAGATCATAAAAATAGAGATAATCGATATAAAAATAGATAGATAGATAGACAGATATATCAATAGCCATATAGACAGTAGCCAGAGACACACATAGACATATAAATAATTAGATAGATAAATAGATAGATAGGTAGTCAAGTAAATAAATATATAGATAGATATATAGATTGACACTTAGATAGATAGATAGAAAGACAAATAGATAGATAGATATAAATATAAAATTATATAGATAGGTAGATAGAAAGATAAATAGATTGACTGATAGACTGATAGATAGCTAGAGAGATTGATAAATAATAGATAGACCCCTATATATAAAGACAACAAGATAGATAAAAAGATAGAGTGATAGATAGTAGATAGACATACAAATATACAGAATGATGGATAAATAGAATGATATATATATAGATTGGATGGACATATATACAGTTATAAAAATAAAGAGATTAAATGATAGAAGATAGACATTTAGTTATATATATATAGATATAGATTGATTGATTTCTATATCAATAAATAGAGAGATAAACAGATATATAAATATATAGATAGATAGATAGACAGATATATCATAGGCCAGAGAGACAAGTTGCTAGATAGACACATAGACATATAAATAGTTAGATAGGTAAGTATATATAAAGAAAGAAAGTTAGTTAGGTAGATAGATATGCAAATAGAAAAATAGACATATAGATAGATAGATGTACAAATAGATAGATAGACAGGTAGGTTGATAGGCAGATAAATAGATAGATACATAGATTAGACAAATAGATACATAGATAGACTGATTAATATATTGATAGATAAATAGATAGACAGATTGATATATAGGCTAAATCCTAGATATATAGATAGACATATAGACATTAAAATATAAAGAAATATAGATAGATAGTTAGACAAATAGATTAAAATATATATAGATAAAAAGATAGATAGTTATATAGATAGTCAAATATATATAAATAGATTACTTGATATGCATATCGATAGATGGGAAGATATAAGATTGTCAAATAGAAAGAAGAGCGTCCATTGCGCATTGTTTGTATTTTCACCGCCTATCTTCTTTTTATAAGCATGCTAACTCCGGTCGTCTAGTCCCTCATCTCTATTATTGGATGAGAAATGAGGCAGCAAAAGAGTAGCTCGAATACTTGATTGATATATAGATAGATAGTTAGACAAATATATTGATAGATAAATTGACATATAGACAAACTGATAGATAGATATATAGATATACATTTCGATAGATAGACATATAGATAGATAGACGTATAGACAGATAGCCATTATAGGAATAATATTAGATATATAAATAGAATTATAGATATATTGATTTGTACACAATTAGATAGATAGATACTAAGATAGATATGTGGATAGACAGATAAAAAGATAATATGAGATAGATAGATAGACATATATACAGATAGACATATTGACATATAGATAGATAGATAGATCGTAGATAGAAAGATAGAAGGAAAGATAGATAGATAGACATATACACATATATATAGATAGATTTACAAATAGATAGATAGATAGGTATACAGATAGATATATAGATAGATAAATAGATAGAGAGAGAGATTAATAGATAGATAGATAGACAGACATACAGATAGATAGATAGATAGACACATAGAAATAAAGAGAGATAAACAAAGTGACATATTGAGGGACCAATAGATATAAAGGTTGATAGATATATAGATAGATAGACAGATATACAACCATAAGACAGATAGTTAGAAAGATTGACAAATAGACAAATATTTAGATAGACACATAGACACATAAAGATATAAATAGACAGATAGATAAATATTTAGATAGACAATTAGATAGTTGTAAAATTAGATAGATAGACCGATCGACATAGATATATATATATATATATATATATATATATTGACATATCGATAGATAGATTGATAAAAAGATTGATAAACAGATTGATTGATTGACAGATAGATAGGTAGATAGACATAGAAAGATAAAAACATATACATATATATAGATAGATAGATAGTTACATAGATTGATATATAGAATATAGACATATAGACAAATAAATAATTATATAGATAGACATATAGATAGATAGCCAAATAGATAGATAAAATAAAATCATATAGACAAATAGATAGATTGACAGATAGATAAATGCCAGATTGATAATAGAAAGATTAAAGATTGATATATAGACAGATAGCCATATTGACAATTAGATAGATTGATAGATAGATACATAGACTTATATACTGATAAATTCAAATGTAGATAAAGAGATAAAGACAGCAATATAGACAAATAGATAGATTGATAGATAGATAGATAGATAGGTTGACATATAGATAGATAAATAAAAAGATAGATAGATATAAAGATATATAGAGAGATAAGCAGATTGACAAATAGATGGATAAACACATAAAAACACATATAGATAGAAAGATAGATAAATATATGATGAATAGGCCAATAGAAATTAGATAGATAAATAGTTTGACAGATAGATAGATAAATAGATAGTTAGTTAGATAGTTAGATAATTAGGTTAAAAGATAGATATCGATTGATAGGTAGACAAATAGACATATAGAAAGATAGATGATAGACATTTAAAAAGATAGACAAATAGTCAGATAGAATGATAGACAAATAGTTAGATAGAGAGATAAACATATAGACAGATAGGTAGATAGACAGATAGACATACAAATAGATAAATAGATAGATAGATAAATAGATAGATAGATAAATAGATAGATAGATAGATAAATATGCAAATAGACATATAGATAGATAAATAGATAGACAGAAAGATAGATAGAGAGAAAGATAGATACACAGATAGATTGATATACAAATAAATTAATAGATAGATAGACTAATTGATAGATGGATACATAGATAGATAGGTATACAGATAGATAGATAGATAGATAGATAGGCAGACAAATAGATTGATCAATAGATAGATAGATAAATAGAAAGATAGAATAATAGACTTATATAGTAAAAGATATATTGAGAGATAGATAGAGATATAGATAGACAAAAATAAAGATATACATACAGATAGATAAGTAAATAGATAAATAGATAAATAGATATATAGATAGACAGACAAATAAATAGATAGATAGATAAACAAGTAGATAGAAAGATACATAGAAACATATACATATAGACATATAGACAATAGACAAATAGGCAAATAGATAGATAGACAGTTAGATAGATATATAGATAGAAAGAGAGATAGAAACCTATAGACATTGACAAATAGGCACATTGACACATAAACAGATAGATGCATAGACATAGACACATACATATAGTCATAGAGAGAAAGAGTGATACAAAGCAAGATAGGCAGATAGATAAACAATTAGACACATAGGTAGATAGATGGATCGGAAAATTGAGAGATAGACATATATAAAGATAAACAAATATAAAGATAGAAAGATTGAAAGATAGAAAGATAGAAAGATAGTCAGATAGACTTATAGATTGATTTATTGACATATAGATAGATAGATCGATATATAGATAGATAGATAGATAGGCAGATATCTAGATATATATATATATATACCTACATACAAATATATAGATAGACAAATAGATAGATATATATATAGACAAATAGACAGATATAAAAATAAATAGATAGACAAATTGTGAAATAGATAAATATATAGATAAACAATTAATATGATAGACTAATAAATAAATATATAGATAACCAGATAGAGAGATAGAAAGATAGACATATAAAAAGATATACACATATATAGATAGTTATATATAATGATAGATAAACTGATGGAAAGAAAGTTTATTATATAGTTAGAGAGATAGATAGACATATAAATAGATAGATAGTTAGATAGTTAGATAGATATATACATAGATATATAAAAAAATAGATAGTTAGCCAGTTAGATAGATAGATAGGAAGATAGTCATATAGACAGATAGAAAGAATAACAAATAGACATATAGATAGTTTGTCAATAAGATAGATAGTTACATAGATAGATAGTTAGATAGTTACACAGAGAGATAATAGATAGATAAACAAATAGAAAGATAGATAGACAAATATACAATTGACAGATAGAGAATAAATAAAAAGGCAGACATATAGATAAATAGCTACATAGATTTATATATAGATAGACAGATAGATAGATTTATTAATAGACTAATATATAGAATGATAGTTAGATAGTAAGATAGATAGTTAGATTGATAGAAAGATAGATAGTTAGATAGTTATAAATATAGATAGATAGACTTATTATCATGTAGATAAATAAATAGATAGATAGATACACCGACAAATAAATAGATAGAGAGATAGATATATAGATAGATAGATAGTAGATTAATAGATAGACAAATAGAGAGATAGATAGATATATATATATAGAAGGATATATAGATAGATAGAAAATAAATAAATAGATATATAGACATATAGTTAAATAGGTAGATTGACAAATTAATTGATAGACACTTAGAAAGATAGAGAGATAGACATCGAAAAATAGATAGATAGAAAGATATCCATATAGACAAATAGATAGATATACAAATAGATAGATAGTCAAATAGATAGACAAATACAAAGCTTGGTAGATAGATAGATAGATATATATATATATATATATATATATATATATATATATTCACAAATAGATAGAGAGATAGATTGATTGATAGACCGATAGAATGATCAATAGATAGATAGATAGCCAAATAAATAAATATACATATAGAAAAATAGATAGATAGATAGACAAATAGAAATATATAATTATAGACAAATACATAGATTGATAGATAGATATATAGATAGATAGATATATAGACAGATAGACTGATAAATAGATAGAAAGATAGATAGACTGATAAATTATTAAATAGATATATAGATAGATAGATTGATTGACGAATAGATTGATAGGCAGATATACAAATAGACCGATAGGCAAAAGACAAAAACACAAAAAGAAAAAAAATATAGATAGATAATAGACACTTAGAAAAATATATAGATACATAGATATATAGATAGATAAATAGATATATACACAGAATGATAGATAAATAGATAGATATACAAATAGACAAATAGATTGATATAAAAATAGACAAATAGAAAGATAGACATATAGATAGATCAACAGATAGATAGAGAGACGTATAGTTAAAAACATAAATATATAGCAAGATAAATAGATTAATAGATTGACAGATAGATAGATATAGAGATTGACATAGAGATAAATAGATAGATAGACAAATAGATATTTACTAAGATAGACATATAAACAAATAGATAGATAGATAGATAGAGATATAAACAGAAAGATAGATTGACATATACACAGATAAATAAATATATACATATATATATATATATATAGTCAAATATATAGATATATATATATATATACAGATAGATAGACATACATATAGATAGATAGTTAGATAGATAAGCAAAGAGACATATAGAAAGATAAATAGATAATTAAATATACAGATTGATAGATTGACAAATAGATAAATAGACAAATAGATATATAGATAGTTAGATTGATTTACATAATGATATATAGACAAATCGATAGATAGATAGATAGATAGATAAATTGATAGACAAGTAAATAGATATATAGATAAACAAATAGATATAATGATAGATTGATTGATTGACAAAATCAATAAATATATAGACAGATAGAAAGGTATATAGATAAATAGATAGATAGATAGATAGGCAGGTAGATAGATACACACATAGATAAATAGATAGATAGTCAAATAGATGGATAGACAAATAGAAAAATCTTTAAATACATAGATAAATAGATAGACAGATATATAGATTAACAAATTGATAGATATATAGATAGATTAGTAGATATACAAATATATAGATAGATAGATACACAAATATATAAATAGACATATAGACATATAGATAGATACATAGAAACACAAATATATAGATAGATAGTTAGATAGACATATTAATAGATAGACAGATCAATAAATAATTAGATAGATAGGTAGATAGATAGATAGACAAATAAATATATCGACAAATAGACAAATTAACAGATCGATAGTTAGATAGTTAAATAGTTAGATAGGAACATAGATAGTTAGATAGATTGATAGATTGATAGATAGATAGATAAATTGATAGATAGACCTAAAGACTAATAGTCTTATATACTAAAAGATAAAAGAGAGTGAGGTAGTCAGAAAGGTAGAAAAAAATAAAGATAGATATATAGATTGATAGATAGAGATATAGACAGAGATAGATAGATAGATTGACAATAAGCATATAGACAAATAGATAAATAGACTGATATGACTACTAAAAATTATGATAATATTGATGGAAATACTAACCAAAAAATTTGGTCGGTAATTTCTATTCAAAACACAACTAGATTGCAACCAAAAAAGGGTTCGAAAAAAAAAATTCTACTAACCAAATTTGCGACAAAATACCGACCATAATTACCGACCATGATTATCAACCAAATATTTTTCGTCGGAAATTGGTTTTTAGAGTTGTTATCGAATATATTACCGACCATTTAACAACCTACCATTATAATTCATCGGTATAGTGTTTTTTCAAATTATTTCTGGCTTTGAACATACCAACTATTTACTGACCAAATATATAGGTCGGTAGTTACTAATCAATTTAGAGATCCAAAGAGGTGCATCAGAAAAAAATACTTCCCACCAAATTTCTGACCAACTACCGACCATATATTACCGACCAAAAATATTTTGTCGGTAATATGATATGTAAATTAGGAGGGAATTAGCAAAAATAATTTTCAAAAGATTACCAACCATTTAACGACCAAAAAATATATAACCATTAAAAATGGTTGGTAAAGTGGTTATCCAATACATTTATAACGTCATAATTACCAACTGAATATTTAGGTCGATAATTTTGACCATTTCACAATAGAATACCGATCATAACTCCCGACCAAAATGTTTTTGGTCAGAAATTGGTCAGTAAATTAGTATGTAAATAGCAAATAGAAATTACCGACTAATTACCTACCATTTAACAACCAAAAACATATTACCATTAAATTTGGTCGGTATATTGGACTTCCAAATACTTATAAATTTGTTCTCACCAACATTTTATCGACCATAATTATAATTCAATGTTTTAATTTTTTGATTTGAAAATCATTTGCTAAGTCATTATAACCTAGAATTATCAAAGATCTATCATTTTTTCAAATCAGAGCCGATTGTAAGCATGAAATGGCAAAAAATTAATATTTATTCTGAATTTAGGTAAGTTCTTCTTTGGTCTTCTCCTTCAAATTGCTTATACACATCTGTGTCTATATGAATTATACATAGACATTCAGAATTTCATTTTTCAGTATATTTGGGTATTAGGTTTTTTTTCTCCTCCTAATTCCTTAATTTTTGCTTCAATTTCATTTAACCTAACATAATTTTGACTCTACACAATTAATTAAACTATAATTTTTCATTTTTTATATTTGTTCATCTATTGTATATATTTTTTAGGGTTTTAGTGATTTTGATTTCAATTACATGATCTTTGCATCCGAATAATCTTTATATTAATGGTTTATATTTATATAATCATATAATATTATGTATAAATGTCTATACTTTAATAAATATTATGATTTATGTTAAATCAAACTTTTATTTAATGGTAATCTAAATTAATATTTATAACAATATATTTAAAATTTTATACATTTATATAAATGAATGATATTATGTATAATTCATTATACTTTAATATATATATATATATATATATAAACATATTATATTATAAATACACATTGATATGTTTATATAGACATATAATTTATATATAAATATTTATACATATATATTAATATTTATAAATATCTATACAAAATTTACATTAAACTATCCATTTATATATTTTCTTATATAACAATTATGTAATATTAAATGATTATACAATTTTTTAAATATTTATATTACATATTATTTTTTATATAAATATAGAATATTGTATGTTTATATAAATGTGATATATATACTATATATTATTTATAAAAGTATTACATATAAATATAATAATATTTAAGTAACATTTATAAAAATATTTTATTCACAAATATTATATAGATACACGCATTTAATTATATAATCATATGCCATTATATGTAAAATTATTTATAACTATATTTATAATAAAGATAACTACTTTTATAACTATATTTTTAACTTTATATAACTAATTTGTATCTATATAATAATGTATAACTATATTTATAATTCTATATAACTATATTTTTAAAGAAATATATTATATGTATACTAATATATAACTATATATAATTATATTTGACTAAAAGGATACCTATATAAATGTTAAATATAATTATATCTTTAACTACATACATATTTATAACTATATGTGTATAACTATATATAAATATTTGTATAAATATGTAACACTCTATGTAATTAAATATAACTATATTTGTAACTATATATACATATATGTATTCATATAATTAAATTAAAATATTTGTTTATAATGTTGTATATATTTATGTATAACTACTTATAACGACTTGTATAAATATAACTATATATAAATATTTGTATAACTAAATAAATGACTATATAATTATATATAACTATATTTGTAACTATATATACATTTATGTATTGATATAATTAAAGCAAAATATGTTTTAATAATGTTGTTTATATTTATGTATAACCACTGATAACTACTTGTATGAATATATCTATATATATCTATATATATCTATATATATCTATGTATTTTATTATATATAACTATTTATAACTATATATATTATATGTAAAATCTTATATAACTAATAAATAATTTTATCTTACTATGTGTATATCTTTAAAAGTTTTATGCATATTTAGATTTAAATATTAAATTTACATCTTATTTTTAACATATATTTGTATATAGTAATATATAAAAAAGTATTATAGTAATGTATACCTATACATTACTATATGTATAAATATATAAATTAAATGAACAAATATACAAACCTACATGTATAAATATATGTTTAACTATATGTGTACCTATATGTATAACTACATGTAACTATATTTATAATTAAATGTATAACAACATACAATATTATGTTAAACTATATGTGTATAACTATATATAAATATTTGTATATCTAAATAAATCTTTATATAATTATATATAACTATAATTAAAGACAATTACTTTTGTTAAATAAATTGATTTTTTTTAACTAGTTATGGAAGACGATCATGAATGGATGTACAAGGGTCGAATTATGAATGAAATATTTTCTAATGAATGTGGAGATAAAGTAGATGAATTTATTGAGTTTTCTCTGAGACATCATGAGTATGTGAATGGTGGTACTGATATAAGGTGTTCTTGCACTTTAGTTAAATGTCAGAATAATAAGTTTTTGAATTTTGAGACTATGAAGATGCATCTGTATAGAAATGGTTCTGTGGCAGATTACTATGTTGGGATATACCATGGTGAGAAGCAAGTCAACCAGAGATGTTTCAGTTCAGTATGGGTGTCAGTAAGTGAATTTGATCACGTGGTCTTAGATATTATTAATCACACTACATACCATAAATGGTTTTTGATGCTGTGGATCATGAATTCAACCCAAATGAGGAACCCAATGCCGAAGAAAAAAAAATTCTATTATATGATTTGAGCTGGAGACAAACCTCTATATGAAAAAAATTCTAAGCATACTCAACTTTCTGGAGCTGTGAGGATGTTAGAAATAAAATGCATACACAGGTGTTTGCATGCATGGTTTGATGATATGTTTAAATTCATTCAAGAATTATTGCCAAAATATAATCTGATGCCATTGGATTTCTACAAAATGAAGAATTTAGTTAGAGGCTTGGGATTACTCGTACAGGTCATTCATTGTTGTGTGAACAACTGTATGATATACTGGGGTGATGATAATGACCTTAATAGTTGTATAATATATGGGCATGCTCGGTACAAGCAAAATTTAGGGGTTCTGTAAATAGATTGTATATACATAAGTTGAAGGTGTCGTATAAGAAGATGCACTACTTTTCAATAACACCTAGGTTGTAGAGATTGTATGCATCAACTACAATAGCTAATGAAATGAGGTGGCATTCAGAGCATCAAATGGAGGATGGTAAGATGTGTCACCCTTCTAATGCCCCTGCTTGGAAACATTTGGATGGGTGTTTTCCTAATTTTTCTTTTGAAGTTCAAAATGTTAGGCTGGGTTTATTTACTGATGGTTTGTATCCATTTGGTTAATCTAGACAACAATATTCTTTGTGGCTTGTGGTGGTGACCTAGTATAATTTCCCTCCAAACTTATGTATGAAGGAGGAATTTATGATTTTTGACTATGTTAGTGCTGAGGCCTGCGAATCCAAAGGGGAAGATAGATGTTTTCTTGCAGTCATTGATAGTGGAGTTGAAAAGTATTTGGGGTGTTACGGTTCAAACATATGATATTTACAAATGGCAAAATTTTTAGATGTGTGTTGCCCTCATGTAGACCATAAATGACTTTCCAGCATATTCTATGATGTCTAGGTGGAGTACAACTAGTTTGTTGGCATGTTTGCATTGTATGGAAGATTCTGATACTTTTAATTTAACTAAGAGTAGAAAATAGTTGTGGTTCGACAATCATCGGAAGTTTTTGCCCATTAATCATTTGTATTGACGTAACACCAAAGACTTCATTAAAAATAAAAACGTTACTAAATAATTTATGGGGGTTAGATCTGAGGATGATATTCTATAGGAATTGAATAATAGAGGGTTGAGGAAGGTGATAGATGTTGACGCTGAGGTTGTGAATACAACTACATCTAAGACTTGTGGATGGAATAAGAGAAGTATTTTTTGAAATTTTCCCAACATGTGAACACTTGCTCAGGCACAATCTTGATGTTATGCATATCGAGAAGAATGTATTTGACAATATTTTAATATAGTGTTTAACATACCAGAAAAAACTAAGGACACTTATAAGTCAAGAGATGAGTTGAATAAATATTATCGTCGTCCACAATTTGCAAAAAATTTGCTACCAATAAATACCATGATGTGCCATTTGTCTCAATAAATCATAGAAGAAGGTTGTGTTGGAGTGGGTAATAAAACTTAGATTTCCAGATGGTTATGCTTCTAACGTGGGGATATGTGTGGATGCGAACAAACTTAAGATGTTTGGCATGAAGAGTCATGATTATCATGTATTCATGCAAAGGTTGTTACCAATTGCTCTTCGAGAATTCCTGCCTAATAGAATATGAAAGCCAATAACTGAGATTTCTTATTTTTCAAGCAACTAACTTCTTAATTGACTAATGAGAAGATGAGGAATCTGAATAAACAAATTCTAGTTTTCTTATGCTATCTTGAGAAAATCTTTCCTCCTAGTTTTTTTGACTCATGGAATATCTTTCAGTGCACTTGGCGTACAAAGCTAGGATTGGTGGTCTTTTCCATTATCGTTGGATGTATCCTTCAGAAAGGTAATATTAATTCAAAAACCCAATTCTTTTCCTATGTATATTTACATATATACACAAAAATGACTTGTAATTTTCAATAATCTTTTTGTAGATATTTGAGGAAAATAAAACATATAATAATGAATAAGACTGAGGTTGAGGGTTCTATATCAATAGGTCATATTATGGATGAAGCTATAAAATTCACATCATTCTATTTCAAAGAAGGTGATCCAACTATTCCACTTAAGGAAAAGCTGAATGAGATTTATCTTTATGACAATGTGGATAATGAAATGTTTGAAATTTTCAAGCCTCCAGGTAAAGCAATTGGTGCTGAAGGGAAAAGGTATCTAGAAGAATATAAATATACTACACTCATCTATATTTCCTAATGAATTGTCGAGAGCTTTAACCATCCATTGAATAAGTATTTCCTAATAGTCAAATGACATCTATTACGCATTATAATTTACTATTTCCTATCAATGTATCAATTATTTTAATTTCTTTTTTAGTGATTTTGTTACAGATAAATGTAAGGAGTTTCCAAACATTAATGAAGAAGTAATCAATGCCATGACGGAGAAAGAATTTCCATCATTTTTTGAAAATACATATGTTTACTTATAATACAAATCACAAAATAATTGTATTATTCGAATAAAAATTTGAAATTGTAATCTAAATAATTCACTTAATTATTATTACATATTCATAATCTTGCAAATAAAATTTCCAACATTATATTCAAAGTATAGCACAAAGTCCCCTAAGAAAGGTTAGAATGTGCAATGGTTAATATGTGAATGTTTTTAAATTTCACACTAATTCGTATGGTAGCTACCGAGCAACAGACAATATGGGGGTATGCATTAAAGGATGCGTATACAATGAATCCAATATGACTATTATGGAACTCTGGTCGAAGTGATCGAGTAAGAATTTGAAGCCCTCCTGGTTAAAAACTATGTTATTCAAATATGAATGGTTCGATCCAATACTACATGTTGGTATTGTTGTCCATCCTTTATATAAACTCGTCGATGTGCATGATAAAAAATGATTCAACAAGTATGAACCTTTTGTCTTAGTAGTACAAGCATCACATGTTTAATATTGTGAATATCTGGGTCGGACTGGTCCTAGAAAGATTGGAAAGCTATGTGTAAGATAAAAGCAAGGATGAAATTGACATCTCGCATCACCAAGTACTGATTTCATAGAACCAACTTTCAAATTGATGACAATGATGTTATAATCGAAGCTGTGGTGGGGGACAAAACGTCTTTTAGTCGCATCTTTTGAGATGATACAAGTGGAGATGTAGATGATGAAAATTTAATTGATTATGAGGAAAAATGAGTGATGAAGAGGAGTTTGAAAATGATGTTACTACATCTGAAGAAGTAGACGAACTAGTTTGGATGATTCTGATGAGAATGAGTATAGTGAGTTTTATGTTATTTTAATTGTTAATTATTTTTGTTTATTTTCATTCCTTATGTATTTTTTATAGGTATGCACGTGGACGAGATAGATGCAGTACATTGCAAGGTCGTATGAGTTATGGTATAGGCAGCACGACCTTAGGTATGCCCAAAACTGGTAGAGGGTCATGGGTGAAAGAGATGCTACAGAAGTCAAAGAAGGTTGTGAATGTACTACAGCAGCAACATCTAATAACTGATCCACATAATGGTCTGAGATTTTGATGAATGATCAAAAGATGTAGGAGGGAGAGGAGGGAGAGGATGGAGATGTTGGGAGTCTTCCTCAGAGCACCCTATAGATGAGACTCTCCCTATTACTCATTTTGATCAATAATTGATAATCCGTAAGATATAAAACTTAACAAATTATTTATCAATTTATTAATTTATTTCTTACTTGCTAATTAATTTTTGTTACAGGACAAAGTTAGAGCTGTTGGTTCTATTCTAGGTTCTAAGGACAATTTTCAGGAAGTCCTTTAAACCTAATGGACAAAATTGGAAGTCACTAACACATAGAGACCAATTGATGATTTGGAGAGAATTTAAGGTAAATATTACTACCTAAAAATTTTAATCTTTTATTTATTCTTTTGTTCACTGATTAAAAATTGTTTATTTATAATTGTAGAAAGTTTACAGGTGGACACAGCCAAAGGGTCGGTCAAAAGTGTGTCTACAAACATGCTGATAGTGTATAAAACACCGTGTATGAGATCAAAGATAAATGACTGAGGAAGAAAGAAAAAGATTTGAGTGTCCCGGATCATATTTTCGAGGAGTGGTAGTAGATGGAAGATCTGGATTATAGGAAGAGGTGTGCTAAACAGAGCAATAATCGATGATCAGAGTAGGCTGGGGAGGGTAGTGGCATGTTTACACACACTTGTGGATCTACTCTTTGTGTGAGCATGAATGAGCATTGGTATTATTTCTAATTTATACTTTTATGTTTATTACTTTGTGAATTGTGTTCAATTATGCCTAAATTTCATTTCTCATAAGAATTTTTTTAATATAATTAACGTATGTATTGTGTGTAATTATAGACACGCAAGGAAGGTAAGAAGCCCAGTGCTCCTCACTTATTTAGATACACACACATGAAGGCTCATGATGATCAGACTTTCGTTGATCAGAGATCTCATATAGCAAATGTAAGTTTAATTAAAAAAATTAATTTTATTTTTTTTGTTTGAATATAAATTGAAATACTTTTCGTGCTTTTTTATTAGGTGAGATATGAGGAAATGTTAGCTACTATGACCAAGCATATTCCAAGTCTACTTCAGGTTCATGTGATGGTGCAACATATAGTTCTCATTCATTAGCTCCACCAGTTGATGCAAATCAAATTTGGTATGTGGCTATTGATGGCAAGCAGAAGATGCCCGTCTATGGGTCAGTTCATCGACATCTTCATTGTACTCTCATAGATGACCAGACTATGAAGCTGAATTTTTATGACAGTTTCGAATTTATTCTCGAAGATGGAGGAATTTCAGCACGCGATGCTAAATTTGATACAGTTTCATTGGTCGATACCGAGCGACACATGATCGACTATGAAGATGATAGGGATGAGTTGCGTATGTGTTTTGACTAGCTTACAAAGAAGTTTCAAGGAGGACTACAGTTCAACCCTGATGATCTACCTCAGATTGTTCAGTGTAATACTCTAGCTACGGCATCTACTCCATCACCTACAGCAGCACTGCAGCAACTGCATCAGGACTAGCAGTAGCAGACAGCTCTACCCCATACTAGAGATCTCACCATGTAGATCAAAAACATCACATGATAACTATTATGAAACTAGGTTGGATGATTGAGTGTATACAAATTTTTTTTCAATGCCTTAAACATTGATTTTGGATTTTATTTTTTTATTTTATCTGATATTTTTAATATATATATGCAGTATATATAGTTGCTTGCTAGAGTTAATTAATTTTTATTTTGTTGTTTTATCTATAAATGTTTTGTAGAAGCTGAATCAAAACTAGAAGCAAAATGATTGTTTTTTTTTGTTTTATGTTCTAGTTTCTGTAGCAACTAAAGAAATACTACAAAAAAAATTAGGTCGTAATTGCCGACTGAATTACGCCAAACTGACCAAGTTTTTAATATCAATGGTGGGTAAAAGGTCACCAAATGATCGGTAATTCTTTTGGAGATCAATTACTACCAATGATTTTAAAATTTTGTTCGGTTTTTTGTAGTAATTTTTTAGGCTTTTACCGACCATTTTGTGATCATTTACCGAACTAATGCTTTTGGTTGGAAAATGGTCAGGATATCATGGAAATTATTTTTCGGTAAATGGTCTGTAAATTGTTGGTTATCACTGATCATTTGGAGACCATTTATCGACCTAATTCTTTTGGTCGAAAAATGGTCGAAATATCATCGGATTTTGTTTGTAGGTAAATGCTCTCCAAATGGTGGGTAATTACCTACCAATAGGAGACCATGTTCGACCTTATTTATTCGGTCGGTAAATTATCGGATTAGAGTCGATAAATCTTTGTCGGCAGAGGATCGATAAATGGCCGGTAATTTTCCGACTAACTAATTTTTTGTCGATAAATAATTTAGCGAAGAGCAAAATTGCAATCAAATATTTTGATCAGTAAATTGTTTGGTATTAGGTTTATCGACCAAAAAACACCAAATTTCCAACCAAATAATTAGTTGATAATACTGTGAATTTTAGTAGTGATAGCCTAATAAATAAATATAGAGAGAGAAAAAAACAAATAGATAGATAGATAAATAGACAAATTGACACATAGATAGATAGATAGATAGAAAGTTACAAATATAGATAGATAGACAAATCGACAAATAGAGAGATAGACTGATATACATATAAATAAATATACATATAGATAAGTATACAAAAAGATAAATATAAACATAGACAGATAGACAATTTGACATATAGATAGATAGATAGTTAGATAGAAAGATAGAAGACAGATAGATATATAGATAGGCAGATATAAATAAAAAGATAAAGACAATAGACACATAGATACATATACACATACAACATTGTTACATAGTCACATAGATAGATAGATATAATGAGACAGAGAGACAGTCAGATAGATATACAAATAGACATATTGGTAGAAAGACATAAGGGCATATAAAGAGATATATAGATATATAGATAAACAAATAGATAGTTTGAAAGATAGAAATATAGATATATAGATAGATAGATAGATATACAGACAGTTATATAAATTGAGAGATAGATAGACAAGTAAAGAGAGAAAAATAAATAGATAGACAGATAGATAAATAGTTAGATAGATTGATATATAGATAGATAGATAGTCAGATAGATTGGTAGACAAAATGATAGATTAACAGATAGAAATATAGGTAGATAGATAGATAGAAAGATAGATATATATATATATATATATAGACAGATAGACAGATAGATAGATAGAAAAATCAATAGATTTGAAAATTGGTAGATAGTCAGATATACAAATAGACATCTAGACAAATAGATAGATAGATAAATAGTCGGGTAGAGAGATAGACATGATGTTTGATAAATAGATAGGTTTGACAGATAGATAAACATATAGACAGATAGATAGATAGATAGATCGATAAATAAATAGACATATAGCTAGATAGACAAATATATAGATAGATAGGTATAAATATAGATAGATAGATAGAAAGATATTTAGATAGCCTGATAGATAGAAATACAATTAGATAGTTAAAGATATAGATAGAAAGATAGACAGATAGTTAGAAAGGCATATAAATAGATAGATAGTTAGATAGTTAGACAAATAAATATATAGATATATAAATAGATAGATAGACAAATAGATACATAGATAGATAGATAATTAGATAGAAAGACAGATAGATAGATAGATAGATAGACAAATAGATAGATAAACTGATAGACAGATAGAAAGATAGCTATATTGAAAAATATACTGATAGTCATATAGACAAATAGTCTGAGAGACAAAAAGATAGATAGATAGTATATATATATATATATATATATATATACATAGATACATAAATTTACTTATCGTCTAAAAAATTAAAAGATAGACAATTAAATAGATAGATAGATTTCAAGATAGACAAATAGGGATATAGAAAGATAGATAGTTAGATAGTTTCAAAAAAGATAGATAGACATATAATCATTTAGATAATAGATAGATTGATAAATAAATAGACTTTAGATAGATAGATAGACAGATAGATATATAGACAGATAGATATATACACAGATAGCTAATAGATAGATAAATAGACAGATAGATTGATTGATTGATTGATTTATAGTTAGCTAGACAGATAGACAGACAGATAGACAGACAAATAAACAAACAGATAGATAGATAAAGACATAGATAGATAGATAGATATATAGACAATTAGATAGAGATAGATATCAATATAGCCATAGAGATAGATAGATATATTTACAAATAGATAGACAGATATATATATATATATATATATATATATATATATATATATAAACAAATAGATAGATAGAAAGTTATATAGATATATAGATAGATAGATAGATAAAATGTTAGATATATAGATAAAAGATAAACAGATAGAAAGATAGATAGACAGATAGATAAATCGAAAAGAGACTTATAGTTAGATAAAAAAGAGAGATATACAGATAGGTATATATGCTGATAAATAGATAGATAGATAAGCAGACATATAGAAAGATAAACATACATATAAATAGATAGATAGATAGAAACATGGATAAATAGATAGAAAAATCAAAAGATCTACAGATACTCAGATATAAATATAGATTAGTTCAAATAGATAGATAGATAGGAAGATATATAAAAAGATAGAAAATAGATAGATAGATATATAGATTTAAAGATAGAAAAAAACAAAATATATAGATTAGCAGATAGTTAGATCGATGGATATATAGAAAGATAGATATATAGATAGAAATATAAATAGATTGAATGATAGACTGATAGACAAAAAAACAATTAGACATATAAAGAGGTAGATAGATAAAAAGATGGATAGATCAACATATAGATTGATAAATAAAAATTTAGATTCATAGATAAACTTATAGAAAGATAGATAGAAAAATAGAAAGACAACTAGACAAATATAATGATAGATAGATAGATAGTTAGCTAGTTAGAAAGATAGATAAAGAGATAGACATATAGATAGATAGATAGATAGATTGATTGATTGATTGAATGAAAGACATAGCCATATAGACAAATTAATAAATTGACAAATAGAGAGATACATAAATAAACAAATAGATAGATATACAAATAGACATATAGACATATAGACAAATGGATAGATAGGTATATAGAAAGATATAAAATTGGATAGATAGATAGATAGAACTACAAGTAATATCAAATAGCTAGAGAATATTACCTAGAAAAACTAGTTTGGGAAAAATCCCTAGCTAAATTAGTGAGGGAAAATTTCCTAGCTAAATTAGCGAGGGAAAAATCCCTAGCTATTTTAATTCCAAAATTATTTTTACATTTTTAATTATTTACATAAAATTTAATGACATATTTTTAATTTTTATATTAAATTGAATACAAACAAAAGCTATAAACAATTAATTTTAATTAAAAATAATAAAAATCAGTTAATAAAATATTCTAATACAATATGTTACATAGATAAAATAGAAAAATAACAAAACTTGATTATATTTTAATATTTCATCAATGTATCTAATGACAGTGCACAATGTATAATTTCTCCATAAAATTGACGTTGCTTTCTCTCCCCTAGCTCCTCAAAATCTACATACTACTCAAACACCAAGTATGTCCCTTCATGGCCATCTTCATTGCTTCCTTTAGTTCTAGTCAACATTTTCTCTCCAGCTCCAACTCCTTCGTTTTATCTGCCAATGCCCTTTTTGTATCTAGCTGCTCTTCTAATAGCATTTTATTTAACCTTGCATCTGTTGAATGTATATATGTATACTTGTGCATGTATTTATGTGCATGTGTGTGTGTGTGTGTAAACACACACACACATGCACTTTCATGCAGCTACAGATTATATCAAAGACAATAGAAGAAAATAATCTAGAGCTTAAAAAATACACATATAGATCTTTCAGGCATGGTCAGCATCTTCTAGTTCTTTGTCCTCGAGTACTCCTTGTAGTTAAATAATATTGTTATACCTGCACATGGAGCATAACATACTACATTTACAAACCAAAAAAGAACACAACACAATGCTGCTGATAAACATATAGACTAGTTTATGCAACATCAACTACCATTTGCTAAAATTTAACACAACGAGATAAGTATGAGCTTATTTTTAAATTACCGAATCAAGATTTTGCATGATTTCTAGTGAACTACCCATCAACATATTCTTTTGTGTTGCTGAGCTTCACACATCAGTTCATTGTTAATTATAAGAAAATTGAAAGTGTCAAACGAATGGGAAATGGTAGTTAAAATAACAACACGCTGTGTGGTATTGATTTATTGCACACCTGTAGGTTCATATAGAAATCTACCGAAGCAAGGAAACCTTAAAAGAAACCAAAGAAAATAAAATTAGAAAAAAAATGCAATGCATAGGAAAAGAACATAATTTAGCTCACCCTTGTATTCCATTCCCCACTTGAGTTTTATAATGACCGTCTTCCAAGTCAAGTTGTTAAGAAAATGCTTGTGATTAATAGAGATGGTCAACAACATTCAGCAATAAAGAAATTAATTAACAGTGTTATCATGCACGTATGCATCAGATATTTTTCTGAATTTACTTAAAAATTCATAGGCATGTATATAAGCAATATACTTGCATACAGTAGAATATAGTATAACTATGTGTCCAAACTCGCACGTGCACACACACATGCACACAAACTATTTTTCTATCTTCTCATATTTCTTTATCTTGTACATATATTGCTCCTGTAGGTTCAATAGAACAACATATCAATTTATAAAGTAAAAAGATGACACCCAGCTAAACATAAGCAATATCACAAACATCATGCTCATCAATAAGATATTTTATATAGTATATATCTACATTAAATACTACAGTGTATATGTACATATACTAAGTATATATGTAAATATATACTACAGTATTTAATGTACATATATACTATAGTATATATACATATACGCTACAATATTTATGGATGTCTTATAGAAATAGAAAAGAAGTATAGATATAGATATAGAATAGCAGGTAAAGTATTATCTCATTGTACTTCACAAAGAAGGCAGAAAACATTAATTTGAAAATGTGAATATTATTTAAATTTTTGAAAATATATCTAAAAACTCTTAGAGGAAAACCTGGAAAACAAGCCATGAGACATGCTTGTTGCATCAAAATTCACACCCTGCCTTCTTGCAACTAGAACTATCTTCCGGTCCCAAGGCTTATAATGGGGCTGCTTTGCCCCTCCACTCCCTACAGCACCATGCTCCCTTGTAGTTTTTTTAGAACATTTCTTCTCCTCCATGTGCTTGTACAATTATTTTTAAAGCTTAGCTTCATTGTGTTAGTCCATCAACCCTATAGTTTCTGCTGCCATATGATTTTTCTCTTGGTTCGAAGCAAGCACCATCACTTCGTTGTATGCGACAATATAATGGTAGAATAGTACATTATCATACACATTCATGGCTGGAAAAAATTCAATATGCACTCCATAAAAATAATATGTACTCCATTAAAACAATACACATTTACAGATATATAAAAACAGTAATTATAGACATGAACAAACATGAATCTGAGTTGATCGTCATACAACTTTAATAAATATCTAAAGCATGGCCAGCAATGATGTTTAGAGAGAGAGAGAGTAAAAATAAAATATTTCATAAATAATGAAGATAATAATAGCTCAACCTTCTTTTGAAAGAGCAGAGATCAGTAAATATAGAACCCATCCATAGAAAGGACCGTGACAGTGTCGAAAGGCTTTGAATCAAATTTATTCGTGTGTCGCACATCCTTATTGAAGTCAGCACCAGCAACTTCCATGACTATATTATGGTATGTGTTTGATGCTTCTTCACCACTTACAAATGATTCAATACTCATATTTTGGTCAATGTTCATAGCCATTGTACTTTCCCTATGATAAATCCAAACAAAATAATTTGGTACAAAGCCATATTTAGCAAAATGGTATCTTATAGAGTCTACATCACAAAAAGGGATATTCTGACACTTTAGGTTATTATATGGACACTTAATTTTTTCTACATCCATCCATCTCAATTGACTACATGCAAAGTTGATGAAAGTTTCAAGCTGACTCAAAAATTCTTGATTCAAAATTCCATTCATAAACCGTTTGTACGTCTGCTGCCGATTTGAACTCATTTTGCCCTGTTTATTTACAAAGAAAAATGCTCAATCATTATTTTGAATGAAACATATAATTACTTCAAAATATACTAATAATTAAATAAATTACTTATAGATGATTATTTAAAGATTAAATATTGTGAATATCGAGGGCAATACGTTTGCAGAATCTGCATTAATAGAAAGCATTTTTTAGCATGTTTAAGATAAATAGATATCACACTATTACTCGATGAAGAGATCAAATTACATGAATAGTTAAGAAAGGAAAGCAAAGAATAAATAAATTGATATTTTGAAGGAGTAAGCTTCTCACGTCTCAATGTAGAACAAATAACATAATTTTTATTGTGATTCTACTAAATCTTTGAATATTAAAATAAAAAAGAAAGAATAAATTAATTTAATCGAGATCCAATTCCAAGAACTCTTGGTAAATGAATTAATGAAGAATTCAGACATGGACAAAAACATATTGGAATTGAAAACAAACATACAAAGTATTCAACTAGAAAACATAGATGTGAAGTAAACTACAATTATAGATTCCTAGTCTTACAAATTTAAACTGATTAGATATACAAAAAATTACAAACATTAACATTATTTGTGGAAAACTACAATCAAAGGATAGTTTGGTAATTAAAACTTACATACACCTCAATTAATACCTAATCAATACGAAGGATGAAAAATTATTAATTTAGCATAAATTATAGATATAACCATGCCTTATATACATGTGATTAATGATTTTAGTACTTGTAATGCTTTACTAAGAACATCAAGATTAAAATCAAGTGCACGAGGAGGATCATGGTCATATATATACTTGTGGTAATAACTTCACTTTACAAGATAATATTCAGACACAAATATCTACTATATAATTTCAATGAAAAATAAAATATATGATAATAGTTAAGGTAGAAGAAGAATTTCAAAAAAAAAATAGCAAATCAAAACACATCCATAGTAGTTACAATGATCTTGTGGATGGTCGAAATAAAAATGTTCACCGTTATTTAATTTTAATTGGAGACTATAAAAATTGATAAAATAATATTGTTGTTTATTCTAATGCATTACAATAATTATTTAATAAACATATGATAATATTTTAACAACTCTCATTTATTAGTAATAATATCTGATAATACTCAAATTCAATTAGAATAACAAAAATAAGTGTTTTGATGCATTCTAAAGATATAAAAATGTATTCCATATATTGATGATTTATATTAATTTTATTTATTACAATTTTTTTAATGTGACACATTTTTTAATATGAATAAAAAGTTTAAATTAAAATTCAATTAAGTTCAATGATGTTTGATATGTTTGTTAATATTAATGTCTCAATTTTATTAATGTATTTAACAATCTTGGATATTAATAAATATTTTTTAACATTATTCCATTTGTTTTCAAAAATATATTTATCTACACACAAAAAAAATATATAAATATTTTTTATATAAAAACTATATATATAATATATATAAACATCAAAAAATGTGTGTGTGTGTGTGTGTGTTCACCCATCAAAAACCAAAGGCTAGATACACTAATTCTTGAGATAGATGTGAGCCTCCTTGGAGGTTGTAAGATCAATCTTTATAAGCTACAAAAAAATTGTTAGGATAAAAAATCATGCCTCATTTATATATCTAATTATATAAAGTTTTATAGTTATACAATATATAAATAGTTATACACATATAGTTAAACATAATGTTGTATGTTGTTATATAGTAATTATAAATATTGTTATATATGATTATACATATAGTTACACATATAGTATACTTATATTTATACATGTAGGCATATATATTTTTTCATATAATTTATATTTGTACATATAGTTATCTATAGGTATGATATAGTAAAATACATTTTTATACTAATATAAAAAATGTATATTAAATATATGTTTTTAATTATATATCATAATAGTTATGTATAATGTTTTTTTAGTTATACATTTAGGCAAATACAATTATATATAGTTTATGTTCTTATACCTATAGTATATATAGTTAAAAATAGAGTTATCTATAGTTAAACATATAGTTATATATAGATATATTCATACAAGTAGTTATATGTAGTTATATATAATTGTATACAAAGATAAACAATATATAGGATTTACATATATGATACATATATGTATACATAGTTAAAATCAGTTATATTTAATTATTATAATGTTACATAGTTATACAAATATTATATATAGTTATACACATGTAGTTAAGCATAATGTTGTATGTTGTTATACATGTAATTATAAATAAAAATTACATGTGGTTATAAATATAGTTACCATATAGTTATACTATATTTACATGTAGGTATATATATTTTTTCATTTAATTTATATATGTGTACATATAGTTATCTATAGGTAGATATAGTAAAATACATTTTATATACTAATATAAAAATGTATATTAAATAAATGTTGTTAATATATATTATATATAGTTATGTATAATGTTTTTTAGTCATACATTTAGTCAAAGACAATTAGTTATAGTTATAGTTCTTATACCTATATATAATTAAAAATAGAGTTAATATAGTTAAACATATAGTATATATAAAATATATTCATACAAGTAGTTTTATGTAGTTATACACAAATGTATACAAAGTTATAACAAAGATATGGATTTAAATATATGTATACATATATGTTTACATAGTTACAAATATAGTTATATTTAATTATATAAAGTGTTACATATTATATAAATAGTTATATATGTTATACACAAGTAGTTAAACATAATGTTGTATGTTGTTATACATGTAATTATAAAAAAATTACATGTCGTTATACATGTAGTTATACTTATATTTACATGTCAATATATATATATATATTTCATATAATTTATATATGTGTACAGATAGTTATCTATAGGTATAGATATAGTAAAATATATTTATATACTAATATATATATAATATATATCTTTATTAAATATATGTTGTTAATTATATATTTAAATATATTATGTATAATATTTTTTTAGTTATACATTTAGTAAAAGACAACTATTTATAGTTATAGTTCTTATACCTATATATATAGTTAAAAATAGACTTATATATAGTTAAACATATAGTTATATATAGATATATTCATACAAGTAGTTATAAGTAGTTATACATAAATATATACAAGTTATTAACAAATATTTAAATTTAATATATGAATACATATATGTATATATAGTTACAAATATAATTATATTAAATTATAAAGTGTACATAGTTATACAAATATTTATATATAGTTATACACATATAGTTATAAATATATGTAGATAAAGATATAATTATATATAATGTTTTTGTTGTTGTACATTTAGTAAAATACAATTATATATAGTATATATATTATATATATAGTATATTTTGTTTGAAATATATTTATATAGAATTATAAATATAGTTAAATTATTATATAGTTAAAAAATAGTTATGTAGTTATAAATATAATTATAAAAATAGTTACTAATTATAAATATAGTTATAAATATTTATATATAATGGCATATGATATAAAATTATACAAGTGTTTAGATAATATTTGTGTTTACAATATTTTATAAATGTTACATATATATAATTATATATATGTAATACTTTATAAATATTATATAGTTAAATATCACATTTATATAAACATTATAAATATTATATATTTAAATAAAAAAATTGTTATATAAATGTTTACAAAAATGTATAAACATTTTATATGTTATATAATGATATAAAAAATTATATAAATGGATAGTTTTATGTAAATATGTCTATAGATGTTTATAAACATTAATACATAGGTATAAAAATTTTATATAGAATTATATGTTTATATAAACATATGTACAGCTATTTATATATAATGTCATACGATTATATAAATATAAAAGTTTATATTAATGTTATCTATTTATAATATTTTTGGGAGACGACAAAAATAGAACCCATAAACATTAATTTTGTTTTTTCTTAAGTTGCAAAAGCAGAAAACATCAAGCATTATATTTTCATAAGGCAGAAGGAAAAAACAAGTGCAAACATTTAGTATCTGAATAAATAAAAACCTAAAAATTTAAACAATAAAATAAAAAAGTTTACACTGACCATTTATTGTTTAATTAATGGTGTAGAGTCAAAATTATAAGTGATAGGAAAATAGAAGAAAAAAAGGAAAATTGGAGAAAAAAATTATACCCGAATTTTCTATAAAAATGAAAATCTACCACTAGTAATTAAATTGAGAGAGACAGAGATGTATATAGCATTCCAAAGGATAAGAATAATGATAATATTAATTAGTAACAAGAAGAGGTAGATTTTGTAGGTTTGCTCCAGTAGTCATGTTTCGCTTCTCCTCTCTTCGTCATTGAAAGATAGAAAAAATGTTAAGTATTAATGCCTTTGTATTTTTTTCAAGGAAAACTATCTATAAATACTAAACTAGATGTAAATATATAGAAAATAAAGATACAAAACTATAAGAGTAAACAAAAATTATAAAAAAAAATAATTTAAATAAAATAAATGAAATAGATTTTTATTAACCATAAAATGATATTATTTATAAATAAATAAAATAATATTATATAATAATAAAGTATTCATATGTATATATATATATATATATATGGTTATAAATTTAAGAATTCAATTTATAATTTATTAATATAATATGAAATAATTATAAGGCATAAAATTGAATCTTTTAGTCATTATATATTTTAATCTTGAAGTGTTCATTTCAAAACCACACTGAATATATATTTTTTAAATCATCAAAAATTTTTTTGATTTATTTAAAAACATCTATGTATTAAATAAAAATATCAATTTTTTCTTTTAAATTTTATCAAAAATTTGAAAATTTTTTTATAAATCAAAATTTTCAAATCATTTAGTCATTATATTTTTAAAAAATTCCTACCATCATAGAAATATTATTTTTTTAATTTTATTTGTATAAATATTTACTTTATATTTTATCCATATATTTTTAAAATCTTTTTATTTAATTAATAATTGTTTATTTTAGTTTTTTATAGTAATAATTATTATTATGTTTATTTATAATTTAAATATATAACAAATATTATAATTATATAATTAATAAATAGTGTTTTTTTAATACAAATTTAAATATAATAAAAAATATTTCAAAAAAAATTAATTATAATTTTTAATAAGTTAAAATAATGAAA